>JAOTRH010000013.1:11239795-11260633 GCA_034768845.1 Heliamphora exappendiculata | reverse complement strand
TATATATATATATATATATATATATAGAGAGAGAGAGAGAGAGAGAGAGAGAGAGAAGAAGAAGAAGAAGAAGAAGAGAGAGAAAAAAGAAGAAAGAAGAAGAAAAAGGGAGGAGGATCCATGGAGCTTGAAAACTAAATCCAAGATTTTTCATCACCAAGAAACAACTTCTAAACAAGGTAATCAAGACTCTAACACTTCTAATTTTATACATATCAAATACCTCTTTTATTTTTTTCAAACACAAATCTAAGATTAAGAACCAAAAACTCAAAAATAAAGGCATCATGGTTAAATTTTTTGGACTGTTCGGTATGAATATTGAAGTTGAGAGTTGGTGTGGATTTTTTCACGAGTTCCATAACTTCTATAAGGTCTGGAACATTGATATATTGAAGTGCAACACATGTATCCTAAGAAGATGGGTCAAAAACTTACACACATGACACTAAGAGGCTTGAACCAAAATAGGCCTGACTTTTAGGCATTTTGAGCTTTCTGCTCTGATCTTTCGAACATCATAACTCAATGTAGAAGCATTCTATAAGCGTGTTCTTTATGTCCAGACCTAGGTTTTTGTGTTACCTTTCATCCAAACTTAGTTTGAACATATTTGAGTGAGTAAAACTCGAAATATTGTAATTCTACCAAAGTGTATCAATTTCAGATCTGTCAACAACGTAGACCTAAAACCCTAGTTTAAAATGAGATCCGAGCTTTGACCAAAACATGAAAATTGTAGATAACATGTATATCTAGCTATCCACCACAAATAAGCCCAATCTATTGAGTTTTGAAGGACCAAAACCCCTTGGAAACTCTCTATTATGTTTTAGCCATCAAATGACACCTCTATCACATATTTTTGTGTAGCCCAAAACTCCTATTTTTAGTGGCTTAATCCAAAAGTGGTCTACATGAATATTGTATCTAACATATGGAACTACTTGCTGTCCAAATATCAGACCCAGATGCCTTGGAAAAGTCTCTCAAAACCATTTCAAACTCTCTATCCAAAGCCAACTCCGCTGAGTTTTGGTGGCTAACAGAATCTATTTTATAAAATGTCCAACAACTCTAACTTGTTCCAAATAACCACCTTTAGCACTAAACATAAAATTTATAAGGGATATGTTAGACTAAAATATATCCAAAAATGGGATCACTTTAACTGGTTTTTATGCCCCAAAACCGAGACCAACAGAGACACTTTTCTAGCCAAGTTTTTATGCAAGTGCTGAACCATTTTTGTTTCTGTCAAGTTTTTCAGCTAGTTTCTTTAGGTTTTGGCCTTGGTGTAAAACATAAAAATTGTAGAGAATATTTTAATCTAAATTGTCACCAAAAATCATAATCCAATTCTAAGTCTAAGTACCTCAAAAATGTTGCGGTACTTTAAAGTTTAATGATTAGAAGAGAGTAATAAATAGTTAAGTTAAATCCCTAATCAAATGAATAATTAGGAAAGTGCGAAGTACCCCTTAAACCTAAAAAGAAAGTAACCATAGTCCCAAAAATTAAGAAAACATTCAACGGTCTAAATCATTTTAGTACTTCACGTTCTAAGAGGGGTAGTACTCTGTGTTGACGGTTAAGTCATGTTTGCTTGCTAGGTATGGAAGTTTTGTTACCCGAGGAGCAAGCTTAGCTCGTTGACAAAGGCTCGGTTCGTACGCATATAAGATAAGGTGAGAGTGCTTAGCCATTATCTTGAACTTGAATTTATGTAAATGATGCTTTAAAATGCTTTGAAGCGCATGTTTTGAATTATGACCAATTTGACGATCGCATGAACCTGTTATTTTCAAAAGTCATGATATTTTTAATTCAAGTGTGCTATCCATGATATTTTGAGCTAGCATGATATTATTATAAAAGTATGATTTATGTAATGTGGTTGTTCCAAAGTGTCAAGTTACAAGAGTTTTCAGCCATTTATATCCCATTATGAGGGAGGTTACCCAACTATATATTTTTTATTTGTCCCTATAGGAGTGGTTTCCTGTTAAGCGGGAGTTTTGTCTTAAAAGTTTTTTGGGCTAAGTCCCAGGTTTTAGCGCATACCACTCATACTTGGTAGAGAGTGGCCCTCATTGCATCACGTTGCTATCCGTGCATTACAAATTGAGGTTACGGTACCATCAAAACTCCTGATCGTGAGATTGACGACTACTTGGACACTGTTGGGGTTTGAGTCCAAATTTGATAAAATGGTTATGCATTTAAAATTTGTTTGCAATACTGAGAATGTTCTGTATAATTTGTGATATTTTCATGTTCATACAAATGCATTAGTTTTTATATTTTCGTGAAAAAAGTGATGAACTGTTTTTTTTTTTTTTTAAATTCAGTTATCCTTAACTAAGTAATTGTTTTTTTTTTTAGGTAATTAATTGTAACATGAAAGAAAAAAATGTACATGTTTTCATAGGGCATACCCCAAGTTATTACATCACTTACCAATATATCCAAAAGAACAAAAACATCTAATAACACAATAACAAAACAGACCTAACCCCCGCATGACAGCGGGGGAACTCCTTATATAACAAATTCCATGCACAACCCGCATGGATAGGACAAGAACACCAAAGTACAAAACAAAGGACCAAAACTCATCAGCAAACCAGACTACTAAAACTCCTAACCCCTGCTGAAGAATGGCTCTTCGAATGATAATAGACTCTGATATTCAGATAAGAACAAGATAACAAGACATCCGACAAGAGACAAGGTGGTGGTCCAACCAAAAGTAGGCATCATAACCCATGGCTAGATAAATGATCAGCGCCCAAAACTCCTCAGAAGTCAAATCGATCCTCAAACTATCACAGAAAGCACTAAAATTCCACAAGCTAAAGAAATCAAAGAAACTGGTTCTCTACGCAGGAGAACCTTTGCTCGGAAAACCATCGAGCTCATATTCGCGTCCTAACAAGTGAGAAATCAAATACTTCCCCAACAATATAAAGATCTGATAAAAACAAATGAGGATTAAAACAAAGTCTAGTGACAAACACCAAGCTATAACCACCACAGATGTCGTCGAGTAGTTTTGATTTTTTTTTTAGATAATTAATTATAACATTAAAAAAAATTATATGATTACACGGGACATACCCCAGGAAATTACATGAGTACCACTAGGAACCTACGTCCTACACATATTCAACAAATATAACCAAACCCCCGCTCTCAGCGGGAAAAAGCTAACAACAAAGCATATTTTACGCACAACCCGTGTAGATAGAAAAAAATTTACGTACAAGTCCATGTACAACCCGCACGGATAGGAAAGCACCAGCATACCAACAGAGGATAGAACCAATAATCATGTCAAAAAAACTAAAAACCCCTAATCCGTACTGAAGATTGGCTCCCGCAAAGGGTAATTAGGCTCTAAAATTCAAATAGAAACAGGAGAAAATAAGAGATCCAGCAAGTAAAACTGGTCATCCAAACCCAAAAGTACTTAAAACCTGCTGAAGCATGGCTCCTTGAAAGGCTCTAACTCTCGAATACCAAGACTCTGACAACAGAACCACCAAGGATCAAAACACAGGTCCAAATGGCAACCGAAAGGGAACCATCATAGGTCGATAAGAAAAGTACCAGAGATAGATGGGCCCCTACCCAGCCAAAAGAAGCAACGGCAAATCAGCCCCAGAAAACTCCAGCTCAAATATAGCCAAAACAAATTATTAACCTACCCTGCGCACATGGTCGCCAAACATAACCAGTGGGAGACCCCTACAAGTCAGCAATAAGTTATGGGCAAAACAGCCCCAGAGAATCTGGCTTTAAAAGAAACCTAGGCCATCTCAAAGGAGACTCTACCATCGGATCCAAACGAAGCACACCATTAGCTAAAACTCCACTCAAAGAACCACCAAAAAGACCCCACCATAGGTACCCAGCTAGAAGTGCAGGCATATCCTCTTCCAAACCAAAGCAACCTCAGCTCCTCAATAGGTAACACACTCCTCGAAGGCAAGGGGAAAGGATAAGAGAGAAGAAAGCTCGAGCAAGAAAGAACCAAAATGAACGTCCAACGGGAGGTACCAATGAGTCATCCAAAGAGACCTTAATTCAGATGTACCCATATAGACAAACACCGGGACAAAAAGGGCCCACCAAATTGCCTTTTGGCCCATCATCACAATATAGCTTACCAACATAATCATCAAGGTGGCAAGACCCACCAATTGGTCCACCACCGAATTACCAACTAGTACACAAAGCCAACACTTGCTTCGCAGCCAGCAGATCCACATTTTGCCTAGCACAAACCCAATGACACCTGTGGATCTGCAATTAATAAATGAGGCCCACAAATGCAGCCAACTCACAGTCGCGGGTCAAGCTGCCAAGAAAACGGCTTGTGGGTCCCATCTCAACAAACCGCTTGAAATAAAACCGCCCATTGTTTTCACAAAACCCGAGTAGTTTTCCAGATGAAGTGCGTGCAAGCTCAGCATGGCAACTTGAATCAAAACCATTGAAGTCCTTTTCCAAACACGGCTCAGAGCAATTTGCACACTGCCCAATCAAACAAAATCGCTAACCACGTGCCATTCAATCAGAAACATCACAACTGATCAGCCCATGGTTATTGTTTTAAAACATCGGCACCTTGTTTTACAAAACCAAAAACAGCCGTTTAATATGTGGAGCCAGCAAAACTACTAAGGTTTACAGGACCCACTGGTAACGCTAAACTAAACACAGGCCCACCACGATGCACAGTTTCAACATAAATAATTACAGAATACGCTACCGGCGCTGTAACACTGACCTCTGCACAGACAAAGCACCAGCTCTACTTCCCATTTGAAAGCCTACGCGCAGCTAGTTCGTTCACACCGCCCGTCTTCTTCTCCGCCAAAACCATAACTAAAGTTGGGCAAGCTCCATAGGTGAACTAGAAAATCACCGGTACAAAACTAGATAACCTCCATGGGAAACTACTAGACGCTCACCATCGACCTGGTTCCGACTTAATCGCCAGAAACATTTATTCACGCACATAAAAATAATAAAACCCAAATCACCAGAACTAGACCTCTTAAAGGAGGTCAACCAAGGCCGTGGATAAGGCCACGGCTTTTGACATCCCTGTAGCTCCAGGTGCCCATCAAGTGTTCGATGGTATTCCCGAACCAAAATCTTGGTCTTCTCTCCCTAACAACCGGTCTTCAGGCACTAGTTTGGAGTTCGTGGATAGTCTTGATTCTGATACTATTAAGATCAAGGGTAACTTGATGGATGAGAAATCTTGGGAGGACTACTGGGTGGGCTACTTCTTGGACTCTACCCTTGCTTTTGGTCTTGTCCGAGCTATTGTGCAAACTTTGTGGGAACTAGAGGGTTTGGTCGAGGTTCTTGGAACTGACAAAGGTTTCTTCATTTTTAAGTACAAGTCTGTGGAAGCAATGGAACACATCTTGGATAGGGGCCCGTGGCATTTTTCGGGTAAACTTCTTATTTTGCAACGGTGGAAAAAACGATTCAAATTTGCTAAAGAGGCTGTCTCCAAAATTCCTGTTTGGGTCAAGCTGCATGATCTGCCGTTGGAGTCCCCCAGTGTTTAAGTCGTATTGCAAGTGTATTAGACGTCCCTTTGTACTTGGACCATGCTACTAACTCGCGGCAAAGGATTTCCTACACTAGGGTTTGTGTTGAGCTTGACACGGCTCGTCCGTTGAAGCACTCGGTTACTGTCAAGTATGAAGGGGATACAGTTCTAGTGGGAGTGAAATACCAAGTCCTGCCATCTATATGTTCTCAGTGCAAGGCTTTTGGTCATAACACCAAGAAGTGCAAATTACTCAAACCGCCTACAGATCCGTCAGATTGGATCCAAGTGGGTAAGGGTAAGGAAACCATTGGAGGTGTTCAGGTTATAGAGGAAAGGCAGATGGATCCGTCTCCCTCTAATCTCGTACCATGTGAAATCATTCCTACTCAGGCAAATGCACGGTCTAGAGTTGTGGCTGACACCGTCCAATCTGAGGCAGTTCAACAGGTTTTGTCTGGGACTCCGGGACCTGACCCAGGTGGTGTTAGGACTTGCTTGGTGGGTCGGTCACCTATTACTCGAAGCCAATCAGGTAAGGATTTGGAGCAAGTTTCTGTTGAGAGGCATGGCACCAAGCAGTCTAGGCGGAAGAAGAGGATAGTGAACCAGAGCCCGCGTCCTCTACTCCTAAGACTCAGTCTAGGCGGAAGGTGAATGGATGCAAGAAAAAGAAGAAGTATCTTCGTTAACCTTTTTTTATGTTTAAAATAATCTCTTGGAATATCTGGGGTCTTAATAGTAGTATTAAGCAACATGATTATGTAATTTTGTTAGGAAAAATCAACCTAAGATTATGGCTCTTAATGAGACTAGGGTCAAAGTTAACAAATCTAATGCTATTTTCGAACACATTTGGCCAAGTTAGAAGTTTGCACATAACTATAGTTTTGGGGACTTTAGTCGGTTGTGGGTTTGCTGAGATCCTAGTTTTGTTAATCTTTATGTCCTTGATATGGGGGATCAATGGATCCATTGTAAGGTTGAATATGTGGAGGAAAAAGTCTTTTTCTGGGTCACTTTTGTCTATGGGCTTAACACTCTGGGTGAAAGGTGTAGATTATGGAGATAGATTAGATCTCTGGCTATTGGGCTTGTTACCTTTCCTTGGTTATTGCTTGGCAATTTTAATGCTGTTAGGTATCCTTATGAGCGCTTTGGTGGGTGTGCCAAGTGGCCGGCCCACATGAATGATTTTAATAAATTTTTTTATGAGACTGAACTTAATGATTTTAGGTATAGTGGTATTCAATTCACCTGGTCTAATAACCAACAAGAGGAGAATTTCATTAAGACTAAGATTGACCGTACTTTAGTTAATGAGGCCTGGGTTACTACGTTGCCCCAAACAAATGCCCTTTTTTGTCCTCCTAGCATCTCAGATCATGCTAGAATTGAGATCATGCTTAACCTGGATGGTTTTCAAGCTAAGAAGCCGTTCAAATATTTTGACTTTTGGGCCAAATGTCCGCAATTCATCCCCTGGGTTCAATGTGTTTGGCAAGCGCAAATGGTTGGCTCTGACATGTTCCAGGTTACCAAAAAGCTTAAGCTATTGAAAGCTAAGTTGAAACAACTGAATAAAGAAGCCTTTAGTGAGATATCCACTAGAGTTGTGTCTCAGTGAGCAATTCTTGAGGATCTTCAGGCTACATTGGATAAACACCCCTCTGACCGTACCATTGCGAGTTATGAGAGGGAAGCCTACAAGTCCTATCTGGAATTAAGCCTGGCGGAGGAGAGTTTTCTCAAACAAAAGGCTAGAATTCAATGGCTTAACCTTGGTGATCAGAATTCTAAGTTCTTTTTCAAATCCATCAATTTCCAGCGTAATAGATCCCGTATATCTATGGTTACTCATGATGATGGTACGATCTACACAGATCATCATGTTATATCTAACCATATTGTTGGGTACTATCAGGACCTTTTGGGTTCTATTATATTTACTCAGGGGATTGCTGTCGAGGAGGTCCAGGACCTTATCCAACATAAGTTATCCCCTCAGAGTGCGGTGGCTACGGTCGGTGCGATAACTTCTGAGGAGATTAGACAAACTATGTGGTCATTAAAAGCTAATAAGGCCCCTGGTCCTGATGGCTTTTCGGTGGGGTTTTTTAAGGATGCTTGGGAGGTTGTGGGAGAAGATGTCACTCGTGCTATTAAGAGTTTTTTTTATTCTTGGCATATGTTGAGCGAAGCTAACACGACCCTTATTGCCCTCATACCCAAAGTTCCCAACCCTTCGTCCATCAAGGAATACCGTCCCATTTCTTATTGTAATACCATCTATAAATGTATTTCTAAGATCATTGCTAACCGGATTACTGGGTGTCTGTCTGAAATTATTTCTTCCTCCCAGTCAGCCTTTGTTAAGGGTAGGCGTATTGCGGATAATATCTTCCTTTCTCAAGAGTTACCCAGGGACTATCATAAACAGAACAAAGGTCCTATATGTGCACTTAAAGTTAATCTTATGAAAGCTTATGACAATGTTAGATGGGATTTCATGGAAGCCGTTCTTAGAAGTATAGACTTCCCTGATAGGATGGTCAGTTGGATTAGAGAATGCACAACGACCCATGGCTTCTCGGTAAGCATTAACGGGAAACTAAATGGCTTCTTCCTGGGGAAGAAATGCCTTAGGCCAGGTGACCCCCTATCCCCTTATCTTTTTGTTATGGCCATGGAGGTTCTGTCTGGTCTCTTCCAGAAGTATACCTCGAAGATGCCTTTCAATTATCACTAGCGTTGTAGCAAAAATAAGATTGTGCATATGTGTTTCGCTGATGACCTTTTGGTTTTTACGAGAGCCGATGTTCAATCAATTAAGGTTATTAGAAAAGTGTTAGATGACTTTACTAGGTTGTCTAGTCTCTCCCCTAGTCTACTCAAGAGTCATGTATATTTTTCGGGTGTAGAGGATCCTGTGAGGAAGGAGATTCTTGATACTCTCGGCTTTTAGAAGGGTCTGTTGCCTGTGCGGTATCTGGGGGTTCCTTTGATCTCTACGAAGCTTGCCTATAAGGATTGTAAACCCTTGATTGATAAGATTGCCAAAAGAATTCAAGTTTGGACTAGTAAGTTTTTATCATATGCGGGTAGGCTCCAATTGATTGGTTCTATCATGTTCTCTATGCAAGTCTATTGGTCCTCCTTGTTTATTCTTCCCAAGAAGGTCTTTAAGGAGGTGGAGAGCCTCTTGAGGGCTTTTTTATGGAGTGGCCTTGAGTTGAAGTCCTCTGGGGCTAAAGTCTCGTGAGAGGAGATCTGTGTTCCTCGAAAGGAAGGGGGGCTAGGGGTCAAATCTCTTGTTATCTGGAATAAAGTTGCAGTGGCTAAGCACATCTGGTTTCTCCCTCTGGTGTATGTGGATCAAGTCAAATATCCTTAGAGATAACTCGTTTTGGTCAATAAAGATCCCCCAGTTGGCCTCATGGTGTTGCCTCAAGCTTCTTCAGCTCCGCCCCTGATTAAGCCCTACATCAAATACGAGAATGGTGATGATAAAGATATCTTCATGTGGTTGGATCCCTAGCATCATTGGGGCTCTATTATTGAGGATAGGGGCCCTCGCATTATATATGACTCGGGGCTTGATCGAATAGTAAAAGTCAAAAGTATTGTTAATGGGTGCACCTGGCGGTGGCCCTTTGCGATCTCCATGGACCTTATTGATATGGCTAGGGATGTTCAGTTTCTACCTAATCCGTCTAAGCCTGATCACATTCGTTGGCTCCTCAATGGTGGAAAATTTTTGATTGGTTCCCTACAAGAGGCTATCCGTGATCCCCGTCCATGTCCTGTGTGGCGAAATCTTGTTTGGTTTAAGAATCATATTCCTGGGGTTAGTTTTATCCTTTGGATTGCTATTAGGGGGTGTCTCAATACAAGGGATAGGCTTAGGTTGTTTGGTATAGACTGTGACTATGATTGAAGTTTATTTATGCTCGGGCTTCTTGGAGTCCCATGATCACCTTTTCTTTAACTGTAACATTGCCTGTCAGGTGTGGTCCAGCGTCTTAAGGAAGTGTCATCTTGTTTATACTAAGTCCTCCTGGAGGGACTGATGGTATCGTTTTGCGAGTAGTGGGGTGGGTCTGCTCTCGGTTTTATGATCCGTAAGTTAGCTTTTTCAGCTATCGTGTACTGTCAATGACTTAAGTGTAATTCTCACAAATTCCAGGGTAAGAGGCGTGGTCCTGAGGGGGTGCTTAAGGAGATTAGTGAGTTTATTAGGGGGAGGGTATCCTCTAAACGTCGGGTTCCTAACACTCCTATCAATCGGGATATTCAAGAGAGCTGGGGTGTACACCCAGATATTTTTGGAACTAACAGTTAGTTGTCATTTTCTTCTTATGCAGTGATCGGCCAGCTTTTCAAGTGAGGTCGGGAATTTTTTTGTTGGAGTGTTGAGTTATACACCTTTTGAGAGAGTGCATGTGAGGTTTCTAACTCTTATTACCTGTGAGCTCTCTTGTTTCCTGTGCAGATTAGCATGGAAGGTGTAATGGAGCTGTGAGTTTTTGTGATAGTTTGTTCTGAGGGTTGAGTGAAACACTGTCCTTGTGCGAGGGTTGTGAGGTTTTATTAACCTTATAAACTGTTGTTTGTTTCCTGTGCAGCTGTTGTGAATAGCTTTTAGTGAGCTTTACCTCTTTGTCTATTTTTTGGAGAACATAGAGATACACTAGAGTGGAGTGTGTGAGGCCTCTTCTTTTTCTTTTGTCTCACATATCTTTGTTCCTCAGGTCCCGTGTTGCTGCCTATCCTTGAAGGAAAAAGCCCCGGCTCTGACTCTTGGATTCAGTTTGTGGGTTGGTTGCCTTGGGTGGTGGCTTCATGTGTATGTGGTGTGCTTAGCTATGAGGGTTGTTCATAACCTTTATATTTTTTTTTTTTTTGTTCTTGTCTTTATTAGAACTAGCTGTTGTTCGGTTGTGGCCCCTCGGTTTGGGGTCTATCTCGATTTTGTTTGTCGGGGGTGTTCCTTGTCCGATTTAGGAATATGTTTTGTTTTCTATTTAGCTCACTAGTTTTGTCTTAATCCATGTTTTTGCCTTCCTCTTACGGCTTGTGTAAGGGATTGTGTGCGTGAGTGGGTGTGTTGATTTTTTGTTGTTGCATGCTTGTTCCGCAGGGATGATGTTTACCTCGATTTTTCCGGTGATTGGGGTTGTTGCGGCAGGCCTGTTTTCTGGCTGATTTATTGTTCTCGGTCCTGTGGACCTCATGTTGCACTTTGGGCTGTTATGGGTTGCCTTGCTTTCTTGGCTTGATTACTCACCAAACAAATGCCGTTTGTGACGATTTATTGTTATCTTTGGTGACGAAAGTAATCGTCACAAAACATATTTTCGTCACAAAAAAAAGTAAATTATTGACCAAAAAATTTCGTCATCAATGTTATTATGTCACCAAAAATAGAAAATTATTTTTGCGTATAGTAAATTTGTGACAAAATATTTCCTCCGACTATAAGACAATTTGCGACAAACACTATTTCCTCACAAATGAAAACAATTACTTTCGTGACAACTTTCTTAACCTAAATTGTTAACAACAATTAGTGACAACTAAATTTGTCGAAAAAATCGTCGCAAAATCGTCGTAAAATTAAATTTTTGTAACAAAACAAATTTCGTCGCTACTATAATATAAATGGTAACAAACCATTTCATCACAAATAGATAAAATGAATGACAAGATTAATCGAAATTCACCACAATAATTAAGTATAAATCTCCAATTTGTCTACATAATAATGTAAATGTACTTTTAACTTCAAAAAAATGTATCAAACAATTCGTTTCAAATAAATCGACAAAAAAAGATATTTAATCTGATAAAATAATATTTAAAAAATTGTGACATAAAATTCTTCAACGCCATCTTCCTTTCGTAGCAAATCTGTAAACACAATAAAAAAAAATATCAAAATGATATATAGTTGATATAATAAAATGTGTTCATATTGCTATGAATCTATCTACAACAATAAAAAAAATTCAAAAAATATATATATATATATTGGTACTATTGAAGTTAAAAATGCCAACTCTTCAAATTAAACCCAAACTATTATTTATTGTGTATTAGTTTATTCTCTCATTATAGTACAACCCAATCAATTATTCCAAACACCCAATTTAGCTATTTTTTTTAGTATCCTATTTTATTGGTTAAAAATACTAAAACCAAATTTTGAACATGTACGCTGGTATAACATACTGTCCCCCTTTCAACATAGAGAGTTCAGGGCCAAGTTAATAAAAAATATATAGATTACAAAATTAAGATAATGCCATTCTCGACACATCTTTATATTGTACAAACCATTTTCTTGCTGATAGACTAAGCAACCCTTGACACTAACTCTCCAAAAGCAAGATAAATAGAAATGAAGAACATTCCTTCTATTTTGGAGCGTGGCTTTTTTCTTGGGAACTTCCACCGGACCATCGCTAATCAAAAAGGGGGAGGGAGTTTCCTCGAACCATTATTAACATATGACGTTTCACAAAAGAGAGAAGAGAGTGAGCAGGAGAGAGAGAAACCTGAAAATATCAGGCTTTTGGTCATAACCAACATGGCAACCAGAAGATGCATCCCTCCATCTTGAAGTTGAGGTAGCCATCTAAGACCAGTTAGAACTTGGAACTCAAGCTCCAAATTGGAAAACACATAACCATAAAAGAATGTCAGGAATTGAGTGTGTGTGAAATTTACTTCCAAGAAAGAAGACATACCCAAACCAAGATCAATTAAGTACAACTTTTTCTCATCAGGAGTTCCAGGCTGACCAAGCAAAATGTTTTCTGGCTTTACATCTCCATGCACAAAACTGAGTGAGAAAAAAAAATTGAACATACTTATGTAAGCATATAAGTGTGTGTGTGTGTGTGTGTGAGGGGAGGGAGAGAGAGAGAGAGAGAGAGGGGGAAGAACCCCTTAAAGTGAAGCTGCTGTAGGATTGATATTGCCTCCACTGCTATACAAGAAACCATCTCTTCAGACAGCCTGTGCAAAGAGGAAAAACAATAAGAAACAATAACAAAGATTAACACAACCATCACTGAACTAAAAGGATGAATATTAACTGCATACATCTGGTTATTAGAGTTCCAAACATCCCATAGACTTGGGCCAAGCACGTCCATAACCTGGCATTCACAAAACCCACGAAAACATGCACAATGATGTCAAGAATGATTTCCACAATGGAATGTAATTAAAATAGAAAAAGAAATATTTTCAAAATGCAATCAAAGACATGGGAAACAACGAAGGAATACTCATAAGGATATAATATTCTCCTTGGCGACCTTTGTAATGTACAAAAGGAATTCCAAAACAATCATTAAGAGTGCTTCACGAAGATACCAACCATAAAGCATGAGATTTTCAAACCAGTCATTTGCAATCAATAAGGTATGATAAATGGAGTTCAATCAAGATTATAAATGAAATCTTGCGTACTTCTAAACTTGCCACTCATAAAGTGGACCATAACTACATCCTTTACTATTTCAGCGCTCAAATTTCAAAGCGACCTATTACCCCCCAGCCCAAAAAAAGAAGAAGAAAAGAACGAATAAAAAAAGAAGAAAAAAGGGGAACCATCATTACCAATGGAATAAATTTCAGAAGTTTTACAGAGGTCGTGTGCAAAAGCAAGAACAAATTGTATACCTCGATAGCATCAGGGCCACTGCACCCAGACCCACCAGTCACCCGTCTTCCAACATAAACTCATTATACCAAAGTTAGTTAAAATTCACTTTATAACTTCCCCCTAAGATTTGGGCTCTTCCCATCAATTAAATGCTCACTCAAATAGCCAAATGATCGTTGGGAATTTGTAACCCATTCATATATCATTTTACAAGTTCATGAATTCACTACATTCCATTAACCCTAAATGAGTTTTAAACCCAACTCTTGCATATCCCCAAT
Source organism: Heliamphora exappendiculata (assembly GCA_034768845.1). Classification (NCBI taxonomy): domain Eukaryota; kingdom Viridiplantae; phylum Streptophyta; class Magnoliopsida; order Ericales; family Sarraceniaceae; genus Heliamphora; species Heliamphora exappendiculata. The sequence goes on along the minus strand of JAOTRH010000013.1, from coordinate 11,247,102 downwards.
TAAGTTACAATTTTTAATTCAATAATCACAAAATAATAAATGTTACCAAACAACCCATTAATTCCTTCCTTCAAATCAACCAATACAATTCACCACTTAATTGACGGTTCATACATAAGATTTCCCTCACCGTTAAACTAAGCCATGAATTCATGCTCAAACTTTGGTTTAAATTCACCAACTTCATGTATTTCAACTTAAAAATTAATCCTAATTAACTAGGCATCAATCCAAGCATTATATACATCAATAAACAAGTTTAGGCTCACTAATTAGATTAATTCCAAAAAATTTCTACTCTCCAACATCACCAACCAAGTTTTGTATTCAAAATTTCTCACATCACTAAATTAATTCATCAATTCACTCAATAATCACAAGTTACTAAGTTACAAATCTCATACTACTCAAGAGATACCCAAATTTTATAATTTTATCTTTAGTTCAACTAACCACAAATCAAATCAAATATACTAGAGATTAGCTAGGGTTCTTGATGAATCAAAACAATACGTATCCACACACACACTCCCAGTTTCATCATACAATTAATTTCTCATAAACCTTATCAACCAACTTAAGTTTTACACACATAAAATTTTCCAAACATTTTAAATTAAACCACCAATCTAATTCATATCCTTATACCAGTAGTTACTAGGTGTAAACAACGCATTAGGATTCCAATTTCATCTACACCCTCAATTAGCCAGAACTCCAACCTGTTTTGGCTAGGGTATAATCCAATTCTCAAAATTTTTAGGGTTTCACGAGTTTCTTGTAAAATTCAACACATATCTATACCAAACTTTATCAATTAGTCAGGATCCTACCTTATGGGAGCAAAATTCCAAAATCTCGAAAACCCTAGCTTTTCGGCTCGCTTGGAAATTCGAATTCCCGGCTGCTTAGTCGCACAATCTTCAATGTGAAGAGCTTAAATTCCACCCACGAGCTCTCAATTTCAGTCAAGAGGTCTTCAATTTCAGACAAAACCAAACCTTCAAGCTTAAGTTTCATCCATGGCACAAAGCAAAAAAGATAAAAAGAAGTGAGAAAGCAATGCCGGCAGCGTTAATGATGGGTGGTGACTAGGGTGAGGTTGCCAGCGATGAAGGGTGGAAAAGGCGGCGCCCGCGGCGCGGTGGGAAGGTGATGGTGGCACGGTGGCCGTTGGTCGCGCGTCGCGCGAGCCTGGCTTCTCTCTCAGTTTCTCTCAGTTTCTCAGCTTCGGCTGAGATACATTTTTATCCTTATTATTATTATTTTTTCTCTTCTCTGAATTATTCTAGAAATTTTCCCAATTATTGATATATATATATATATATATATATATATATGTATATATATATACATACATATATATAAGCTTACAACACATTAATTTTTTATTTAAGTTTAATTTAAATCAAACTAAATTCGAATTAAAAAAATAAAAAATTTTGACATCTTGAAATTAATCACAAATTAATATCCGGAGTCTCAATACATGCCAACCATACATTACATGTAATATTAATCGTCGCTGTGAATTTAATTATGTTACTAAAATTAATTAAAAATAGAATAAATTGGGTCTCCATAACTAGAAATTCAACTATGAATTATCTTATTCCAATTCCTTATTTTTCCCCTTTGAAATTATATCTTCTTACCATTAACATCTTCAAGCATATGTCTTTGAAATTATATATTCTTACCATTAACATCTTCAAGCATATGTCTTTAGATTCAAGCATGTATCTTATCAACAAAAATTAAAATACTAAAGATTCGATGAATGAAAAAATATAACGGGTAGAAATTTACCGACGACGGCGAGAGACGGCGTCAGAAAAATAAAGAGAAAGAGGGAAAGGAACAAAAAGGCAGTTCGGCGACGACGGTGGCAGTGCGGCAACACCCGCGCAACAAGTGAAGATTTGGGAGAGAGAGGCGCCACTTGAGACACAAAAAAACCCATGGTTGGAAGACTTGGGAAAGTGAGAAATTTTGAAAATGAACATTTAATTAGTTTGATTATGAAATGCACTCCGTGAGAAGGGGCCGGAGGCTAGAGATAAATTATGGTAAATAATTTTTTTTCTCACTTTTAAGAATTGTGCGTCAAATTATTAATTTGTGACGAAAATTAATTCTCAACAATGAAAAAGTATATTTTTGTGAGGAAAATATTAAATTTCTCACAAAATAATTAATTATTAGTGACGAATTATTTCGTAGTAAATAATCAAAAATTATTTAGTGATGAAAATATAAAATTTCTCTAAAAAAGGCAGATATTGAGACGAAGCATATTTGTCACCAAAAATTAAAGACCTTTTTGCGAGAAAAAATAAATTTCGTTACAAAAGAAATACACATGGTGACGAAACTTTTTACGAGAAAAACTAAATTTTGTCACAAAATAAATATGTATTAGTGACGAAATTGATATTTTCTCGCTAAAATATTATTTTTAATGAGAAAAATAAAATTTATCATTAAATTTTGTTATAAAAAATCATTTTTCTTATAGTATAAGGTTCAAAACTCAGCGCTATGAATCATCGTGTCTCGCCTCAAAAATCATAACAAATCCGTAGACAAACCAGAAAATATTTCATGCTAATTACCCAAAAAATATTTCATGATCATTTTCTTAAGTAACCAACAAATCTGGTTGGGAAGATTCACAACACACCCATGTGATAGTCGCACAAGATGAAAAGCACTAAGTGTGACAACCGACAACCAAAAAAAAAAAACAAAATAATAAATGAATAAATAAATAAATAAAGAAGAAGAAGAAAAATAAATAAATAATAATCAAATTCTTAACAAACTTGAGATGCAATTCTTGACAAAACCTTATAATTAAATTTAGAACCGAAATTCAAAAATATCACATCTTCAAAATAAGGCTATATAATGTAAATCAAAAGAATTTTCAAAAATTCTGACCACGATAAATCATAAAATAACATTAAAGAGTTATCTCGAATTTTTAGAATTTTCTTCGAAATTAAAAATTTGCATCTATTAAAAATTACTAATAAATCAACTATCAAAATAAAGTAATACTATATAATTAGAAAGCTATCGTGAAAATTCTAATTAGACGGTAATTCATAAAATACATTAAAAATTTATACTGAATTTTTGAAATTTTTTGAATTAAAATTTTTACATCAAAAAACTTAAATAAGGAAAAATAGACTTACCTGTCAAAACATATGCATGAAAGAAAAGAAGCCATTTGTCACATTATACATATGCGTTGTGACACGTTAAAGACACCTCTTAACTCCCTTTGCCTATATATACATGTTTCCTCCTACCCTTTCACATAAGAAGCAAAAAAACTTACGTGAGATTAAAACAAAATACAGGAAGAGGAGAACCAAGCGTGCATGACCTGTGCCAGCCAACCACCGCCAATCACCGTGCCACCTCAGCCGCCGGCGCCACTTCCACCGCCTTGCCGCCGGCGACCTTTTCTCCAGCCAATCACCGGCCTCTCTCTCCTTCTCTCTCCTCATTCTCTTCCCCAGAAGTTTTCTCGGCCTCCCTTCTCTCTCTGTCTCTCTTGATATTTCTCCCTCCCCTTCCCGGGTCTCTCTTCCATCATCCGCCGACCTTCCTATCCTCGGCCCTCCCTCTGTAAAACACAACCATCGCCGGCAACCACCACCGCCTTTGCCGCTGGCGACCTCATCTCCGGCCAATCACCGGTCTCTCTCCTCATTCTCTCTCTCTCCCGCTCTCTCTGTACATCTCCCTCTACCGTCTCTCTCTCCCTCCCTCAAATATCTCTCTCAACCTCTATCTCTCTCTCCCTCACGGCCCTTCTCCCTCAACCATTGCGCCACCGCCGAACACCATTACACCACCAAGGACCACCACCTACCACCCAAACACCACCACCACTCGCACTGTGCACACACGAGAAGGCTCCGTGTGTGTATGATCACTGTGATGTGTTCTACCTTACATGAATGGCAAAGGAAGGTCTCTCTGCGTATCTACAATGCCTCTGTGTGTGTGTGTGTGTGTATGTGTGTGTTTTGGTTGTGCCGAGGGTGTAATTTTTTTATCTTGTGCTGAAGCTGTGTGTGGGAATTATGAAGACTCCGTGTGTTTGTTTGCTTTACATTTTTACTAACGCTTTAACTAATTGTAATTGAAAGGCTTAAAAATTTTTAAAGAGTTCTAAAAATAAAATTTATTTTTACAAAAGACATAAAATAAGAAATTTAAGAAGTTAAAATAATGAGAATTTTTAGTTTTGAATAATAAAGAATTTTTTTTAATCTTAAAAACCTTCGTAAAAATAAAACATTTTCTTATATATTTTTAAGTTAATATTTTAATTTAACTTCCGCCATAAAACATACCTTTCTTTAGTGAAAGCCAAGTTTTTAAATTTAAAATAATCACAAAATAATAATAATAATAATAATAATAATAAATAAATAAAGTTTATGAGGTTTATATTTTTATGAGTTGGTTAGAATAAGTTTTGCAAAAAGATAAAATAAAGAATTATGAGAATTTTAAATCTAACATTTTAAATTTTTCCTAAACTAAGTTTATGATTATTTCAAATTAAGATTTTGTAAGAAAAATAAAAATTTAGTTGAAGTTAATATTTTTGCGAATAATGGGCTTTTAATTAGATTTTTTTAAAAATCTAATGTTTAAAATAGAAATTTAAGATAAATTCTAAATAGGAATCTAAAATATAATTTTTCTAGAATGAGTGTTTTAATTTTATTTTTATCCCTTAAAGTTTAAACTTTTCTTTTCATACTAAAACTAAACATTTTATCCTGAATAGGAAATGTAAGCATAAAGATTTTGTTAAAATTATTATTTAATTTTCTTTAAGATAAGTATTATTTTAGAAAATAAAGTAGATTAATTGGTTCTTATGAACATAGGTATGAACACCGTGCTGAAGTTTGTTGTGTTTAGAATTGGTATTGTTGAGCAAGAATTACTGATTTATGCAAAAGTCAAGTTGCGTCTTCTGATATCTGAATTAATTAATTTTTTAATTATCGCTTTATAATGATTTTTGAGGTACATCACAATTATTGTTAAAAATAATTATGAAAATGTGATGTTATAAAGATGAGAATGATAGTATAAATGGCGTTCTGGCCACTGAAGGACGATAAACGATAAAGTATACCAGCGAGATAATGTAATAAGGGCGACGGTTCACGGTCAGGTGATTAGAAAATGATTATTTTTCATTGCGAGGTAACTCCCCGAATTACTAGTAAAACCGTTTAATTAGATATCATTCTAAAAATAGAAAGCGAGTAATAACTCTGATATCAATGTACTCACACTAGTTTTGCTAATGATTGTTGAAATCATCTTTCAGGTTTCAAGTGATACTTAAATGAGGTGGTTAGAGTGGATGTTTTCTTTCTTTTATTCTTCTTGATGTACATATAAAAATCAGATGGTGTGTAAATATTTTTTGATATATGCACTATTACGCTCTAAAACTTTTTGTAAAGATTGTTGGGATAATTTTTGTAAAATTAATAAAAGAGAGTCGTTTTACACCAAAGCAAATCAAAAGAGCTTTCAAAACAAGAGGCCTCGGTGGATTTTAACTTACTGGCCGGTCACAAACGTCATTCTAAGAAATGGGTCGTGACACTAAGGCTACACGCAACTCACATCTTCAGCTTAAGAAAGACCAAACCCATATAGAAGCAAAACTTGTATAGAGTTGGTTCATCCAAAAAACACAATGGGCAAGTAACCATAGCAGCTTAGGGAGAACTCTCTATTAAGAAACCTTCCACATTCGTACAAAAAACGCCCAGTGAATTTATTCTAGTAAACATAATTAACACAAAAAATCACCAACCTCAGAAAAGTTGTATCCACCTTTAGATCTGCTCTAGCTACGTGAGATTCTGAATTGATTCCCAAACCACCATCGATTGCCTTTGAACAACCATTACCATCAGCTCCACAGAGGGCCTTGTGGAGAACTATCCTAGAGAGAGAAGCTCTCCCCTGTAGTTTTGGTTCTGGAGTTGGGAATCGTTTGGGTTCGATTTTATTTTGTTTAGTTTTTAGTTTTAGCAGAGCTTCATCTATAAAACCCTAAAAGTTTTTGATGTTTTAGAAGTAATGTATGCCCTTGGGATCGTGAATTCCTAGTGACTCATGTATACCTCTTTTGACATTATGGTATTGTTGTTGCTTAGAAGTTCTTGCTTGGTCTCTTAATATCTTTATCCCTTGTCTTTCTCTTTGGTCGCCAGTTTGCAGCAGGATCACATCCCTTTGTACAGGTTTGGTGCCTTGCGGGAGCGGGGTGTTACTTGTTTGTTAGATCTAGGCAACCCAATAGGGGTGAATTTGGTCTTTTCTAGCAATAAGAAATTTAAAACATTTTTAGAAATTTTTTAATATTGTAATAAAGTAAGGTATGCAAGTATATAAATAATGCAAATATTAAAAGATGAAGGATAGAAAAATAGAACCAGACACCAATGATTTATAGTGGTTCAGCTTTATCCTACCCAGCATCCACTCCTCAAGATCTCCCTTAAATATTTCTACTATTCAGAATACTTTCGGACGTATTCCAAGCATTTACAAGCTTCAAGACTCCACTTGAGCTATCTGAATGTTTACGAGCACATTCACAAGCCTGTTACAGCTTCAAGATGATCCTATGAAAATAAGCCCCTCTTTTCTTCTAATCTCTCTAGAACTCTTTTTTGATTAGTTTCACTCACTCACTCAAAGGCTAACAGGGTGACTTACCATTCATTACAAAAATGAGATGTAATGAATAAAGAACACTCACTCTCTTTAAAAGATTGATTTACAATAAATGAACGGGTAAAGAGAGATGATGAACAAGAACAGAAGTTACAGTAATAAATATGAGCTTGATGATATTTGAGATAGATTTGAGCAAATAGAACAATGAATGCAAGTCTCTCTGTGTCTCTGTCTTAAATGCTGAGAAGTAACTCCTTATATAAGTTCTTGTGAGTTCTTGACCGTTGGAGGGAGGTGGGGGCAATAAATGCCAAAAATTTAACCGTTGAGATCTTCCATATTTTGAAATTCTGTCTTCAGGGTCGACACAAAAGCTTTGGTTTCGACACAACGTGTCTAGGGCAGAGTTCTTCAAATGGTTGGATCGACACGAATGTGTTGAGGGGTCGACACAAATTCTGCACTTTACCTTCCAACGTTCTGGGCTCGACACAAATGAATCTGGTGTCGACTCGTTTGAACCTTCAGTGTCCGGAGGAACCATTTGGTGTCGACTCAACTTG
>JAOTRH010000013.1:11210255-11224597 GCA_034768845.1 Heliamphora exappendiculata | reverse complement strand
GTTGAAAGTTTAATAAAGATGTATTTTCTGGATCCCCGAGCATGTATTTTATGTCAGCGTTGGAAATTCTCCCAACAGTTGAGTACTGGCATTATTTGTCCCTTGATTGATAATCAATTGGTGAAAACTACGCCGGATTTAGGTTGAGGAGTTCTCCCTCATGTGTTTTGCTTATAGGTTTGATTATGCTAAACCTGTACAGTGGATCTTCGGATCCGACATATCAAAAAGATAAGCGGTGCGGTTGCGAGGAGAATAGAAAAATTAAATCGGGTTGTCAGTAATCTAATTTATTTATCAGGAATCCATATCTTAAACGTGGAAAGAATTCAGTGCATTTGATAATTGGAAACTCAAGACATAATTTGACTTAGGACCGGGAGCTCAGTTAGGACATTTAGTGGAATAAGTTCTGATTCGTGTGAGAAATGATCTAACTCGGAAACAGAGTCAGGGATATCCAGTTTTCTTGTACGGCTAGCCCGAGTCCTATACATCCTCGTAATCCCTCACGTAGCCTATTATATACACGGATATTTTCTTATTGGTTTCAATAATTATTTAATTTAATTAGAATATCGATTTTGCAGTCGGGGACATTCAGGGATTAAATTAAATAATGATGGGCGATTTTGATTTTTGGCACACCTTTGGATTACTCCCTAGGTGGCCGGCCCTAATAGGAGATGGTGGATTTTATTTTTATGTTAAGTGTTTATGTTCTTATCTTTTTAGAAATGAGAGAATATACACTTAATATCCTTTTGATATGTTCCTATTTATTAAAAGGAAGCTCCAAAAAAAAAAAACCTAACCCTAATCTTCCCAAAAAATCGCTGCCCCCTCTTCTCCTTTGGCAATTGATTTTTCTTTTCTGGAGAGAAGTGTGTGAGAAGAAACCAAGAGGAAGAAAACTCTTCGATCTGTATCGGTGCCCACACACCGTGATTGTCGTAGTGCGTCCGGAACATACGTGAGAATGTTGCAAGGTTGTTTTCAACGTATTCAGAGCTTTCTTGAAATTTTTCGACAAGTTTCATAAAGATATAAAGCCATTAAGATTACTTCAGTTATCTGTTTTCATGAAAAATGCATACGCCGTTTTTTACAGTCACGATGTCGGTAAAAAAAAAAAGATTCTGCTCCAATAGATAAATACTCAATTCATACCTTTAGTCAAATCATATGCTTGTTTTGATAAAAGATTATATAAGAATAATAATGTTGTGTCAAAAATACCCTTGAATGAGAATGTAATAAAACACACATTTGGTTTTATATGTGGTTGTTCATGTTGCAACAAATCTTAAAAAACTCTATTTTTTAGAAATAAAGTTACATGAAATTTAAAACATTAAAAATAATAAAACATGAAAATAATATAAAGATAGAAAGATGTTGCTTGTAAGATTGTGAGGCGTGTTGGACATTCTAAAGCTGATATTTCTCCCTACGTGAAGATTCAAACGGAGTGTATCAGATCTAAGGTACAACCCAAATGCTCGCAAGCGTTCCTCGTCCAATGTCCACATCCACCAAGAGAATTTGAACGAGTTACGAACCAAAATTGCCCATAAAACACTAACAAAATAATAATAATAATGTAAAACTCTCATTATAAATACTATTCATCTTTTTCCTCAAATTATACACCACTTTTTAATTTTCACTCTTATCACTCAAAATTTTAGTTAGGCAAATATTAATTTCTCAAACAATGATATTTTCTTTGCAAAAGACTTATTCCCATTCATTTGAGGTAAAAAAAACATACTGTATGAATAGGCTAGCTTTCTAGGCAACCGTAAATATAAAAATTTATTCAATGGATTTAAGGCATTGAATCGGTTATAATGCCAAATAACGATAAATCTAATAAAAAGTATTCATTATTTTAATTGCTCAATAATTTAGAATTTATTAGTATTAAAACTATTTAAATATTTATATTTTAGAATACTAAAATAATATTTTATTTTTATTTTTTATTAAAATTAGCTAACAATTCATTGCTGTAAAGTTCATGTCAAGGACAAATCCCAATTCTTGTGGCTTCTTCCTCAAAGACTCAAAGCTAGAACAAATGTGAAAGGAGAGAATAGAGGGTAAATTAATCATTTATTATTTTATCACAATCTCAGGATTTCTAATCTTGCATCCCCTCTCTCACTAAGTTATTTCTCTTTTGATAGATACATACCATGTCCGTTCGGTTAAATAGTTCAAAGAATTTTTTATACAAACAAATATAGTATTGTAATATATTTCGGATTAATAGTTCAATCCGACCTTTTTGTCTGCCACTCCAAACATGGCCATAATATTTCTTTACCATAATATTATAGAAGATTAGTTGTTAAAAGAAAAGGAAAACAAAAAAACAAAAAACTGGCAGGATAGAAACAATATCAATCTCAATCTCAATCTCAACTGATATCAATTAACACGAGGAACCTGTATATCATGAAAATACAACATTACAACCGGGCAGTGCACAAACTGCTATCAAACTAAGCACACATTGCAATTCCATAGCAACTTGAAGAGAACAACTCAGGACCATGGCTCTGATTATTGAGTTGCCAGCCCGGCGGGAATAAGTCCACCGGCGAAAAAGTTTACATTTGGCACGGTCATACTGACGATAGCCCTTCGTGGGAGCCAATGGTGATGACGGTCATACTGACGATAGCACGGTCATACTTTTTGTAGCTAAAAGTATGTCAGAAGATAACAATGAATGAATATGGTGGTCAGGTAAGTAAACCGAGATACCAAATTCGAAATTCTAATTGCTTTTAGTCCTTCACCGTCCTCTCAAAGCCGCAAACCGGGCAGCCAAATCATCATAGTCTGGTAATTTCGGATGCACATGCCCTGCAGGTTTATCCGGCTGAAAGGAATTGGCACGGGTATAAACTTTAACTGCCTCTGTCGGAGCGGCTTGATCATGAGGGAGAGAAATAGATCTGGTGGGAGGAGCACCCATTGCTGCCTGCACATCAGGCCCATCTCTGCTATCATAGCGCGGCATCTTCTCACCTGCATTGGGAGCTTTTCTAGATTTTCTCCTTACCTTTTCTGGGTCACAGGTTGATGGCTTCTTACTATAATGTAGCAGTAGTTTATCTATCATTCTTTCCTCTTCATCTTTCTGATGACGCTCATCATCGAACAAGATCTGCAGTCCCCTTCTTGAACTGTTGTCCCTTCTCCTGCTACTTGAGTTTCTCTTTGCATGTCCAGCAGCCTCTTCAAAATTCCCAAGATCATCATCACTCGAGGATGATTTTGAGTGTTTTCTCCGGATTGACCTAGGTTTTGGCAGGAGTATATCATCCTGATGAAGCAAATCTTTTTCGTGACGATGACTATTCACACGGCTAGGTCCAACAACATGCTCCTCGTAGTTCGCATGATCTGCTTCCCCACGGATCCCCTCTGACCTACGCACGGCATTGTCTTCTCTCTTCCGCATTGAATGGCTCATGGGGACTCCATCATAGTTTGAACTGGGATGCTTAGGTTCTGCATTAACTCCACGTTTGCTCTCTATTGACTTGATATAAGGTGGAGGGACGAGTTTATCTCTCGATTTAATGTATGGTGGAGGGAGAGCATTACTGGAGTGGGGCTTCAACCCATCTCTTTCTTCTTCCTGACGGACTTTCCTTGTTGAGTTTGCAGTGTTTGATTGACTGAAGTCATTATAACCAGCTGACGAAACATCCTTACCATCGTGCCTACCTGGGGCTCCTGGAACTCCACCAGGAGCTTCTGGTTTTCCATCACATACAGCGCCCCGACCATCCTTTTTAGGGACACTATTCATGCTATCTTTGTGCACCTCATACCCACTATTAACAAATTCTGATCTTCTCCCACAAGATGAGCTGCCTGGGCTAACTCCATTCGAGGCAGTGTCCTTCTGACTCACCGATGATAATTCATGCTTACCATCAGTGAATTCTCCTCTTGTTCGGAAGGGAATGCCATAGTTGTCTCTTCTCGGGGTAGTTTGTTCAGTTCCTGTGTATGGCTTACCATCAGTGAATCCTTGTCTTGCTGGGAAGGGAATGTCATAGTTGTTACTTTTTGGAGTAGTTTGTCCAGTACCCATGAATGGCTGCTTGTGATTATTACCGGTCAGTTCCTTTCTTGCAAAGAATTGACGGTCCAAGTCATTTCTTTTCAAGAGACTACCCTCCCCACCGTTGTGAACCCTGTGCCTGTCAGTAGTAAGTTCACTTCTCTCTTGAGATGAATAATTTTGTTTATCTGTCTTTGTGACAGCTTCCTTGCCATTAGGTAAGTTGTATTTATTGTCGTGATCATGGATAGACCTGTATTTCTCTGATTGGTCCTGCAAAATTTTATAGAAGAACGAAGAATAACTTAGGCCTGAATGAGGTCTTAAAACAGGATTATCATGCGAAGTTAATTCCAATAAAATTTGTTGAAGATAGAAAACACAAAGATAATCCCTGGCTTAAGAAACAATGTCTCACAAAATAGTTATCTTAGTTTCTTTTTATTTATTTCATTAATCCTGAATTAAGAAAATAAAGGGCATACCTGTGCAGATGCAGAGGGGTTAGCCATCCTCTGTTCAAAACCCCTGGAGTCCCACTTTATCAAAAACTCTGATGCTATGTCTTGCAACAACTTGATTTTCTTCTCCATTGTTGGAGGCCTCAAAGCTAATTTTTCAACAAACTGACAAAAAGCATTAAGGTTGGTTAGATGTTGAAATGAAACTATTAATTTGTTAGTATCATAGTTAGGGTGCATTTCACCTTTTGATTAACAAAATGTTCCAAAGAACTTCCATATCTATCCTGAAACATATCCCTGAGGTCACGTAATTCAGGCAAATCAGAAAACCATGCAGCAGCAAACATCAGGGATCCAACAGCTTCTCTGCATTCCTCAGGGCATTTGCTGGAAAGAAAACAATGGAGCAGGGATAAAATATTAATACCAACTCAAATGATTTCTATCTAAACATCAAATGACCGTAACTTCCCTAAATGGTGGTCCTTTGAAGACAAAAGTCTTATAAATTAAGAAGCATAGTTTGAGTTTCTGATGCAAGATACCATCTAATTACATGCTGATATTTGTCCCTAACTCCCTATAGCGTCACCAACATTTCTTCATTAACTTCTGAATATTTCAAATAATGCAAGGAGCGAAATGGGGTATGGTACCAGTTATTTGTCTGTTATTGTTTAATCTCACTATTGCAGAGGAAAATACTTGTTGAACCACACTCAGCATATAAACTCCAAGCACATTCATTAATTGCAAAGAAATGCCTGCTAGCACATAAGACCCCCTCCAGCAAATTCTTACATCCCAAATCACACGATAAAGAGAAATGCACACGTCGATTCAAACCAAAGTGATTGAGAAATTTGGAGATCCGATAAATGTCTTTCGATTGCTTTTTTCCCCTCACGATGTTATCACTTTACCTTTCCCCAAATATTAATCACCAATTTCATATGGTAAAGTCATATACTGGGAAAACATCCTTAATTCCAATCTCTAGCAATTTCAATACAAGGCTTGATTCATTGTGTGTCCGAATGCTCTTTTGAAAGCCATGTCTACGCTATGAGAGAAAATGTTAGTTTGATGCTTGCAAAGGACTATTTACTAATTGAGATTACTCGTGATTAATTATGCGTTTTGGTGACTTGGCAATTACACTGGACTTCAGGAGACGTTTCTTTCCCCCATCTGAAGCTGATAACTATGTTATGTGTTTTTATTTTTAGATAAATGTTAAAATTGTGTACTACCTGCCTTACTTATGGCAGTCCATAAAAACCTGCGGATATCAAAAAGCTCACTGAGAATGATGACAGGTTAGATGTATTCATTCTTATTCCTCTCATATGATTTCACTGAAAATCCTTCATAGCATGATAATGATACATTCACTGGGTGTATTGCATGCAACTAGATGATATTATTACAAACGGTATATAGTTTCTCCATCTCGGTCTTCACACAGTTTGCAGCATGATAATGATACATTCACTGTATCATCAGTATTCATCAGTATACTGTATATCTAATATCTATATCTTCGTGACCTTGATACACAAATTTATCAAGAATTTCAATGATAATATTTTCTTGATTGCTTCTATTAATTTTTGCAATCCATACATGTAATGACATCTATATGGATGTATTTGCATTCATAACCATATGAGATATTTCATATTTACATGATTTCTTCAAATGACTTGGATTGTCTTATACCCATTTTCCCCAGGCTTTCATTGATAGGAACATGCATGGTGTCCATACAAACATAAAGTAAAATGCAAATTGTTAATCAGAATGGAATTATCTGCCTGACCTCTGTTTTTGCATAACTGAAAGCTGCTTCAAAATGTATTCACAAGACTGCTCAATAAAATCATAACATGACAAGATGTCCAGTCCAGCAAGATATTCTTCGGTCTGTTTCACCTCCATGCATAAAAGAACACTTTTATAAGAACATATTTCAAAAGTAGATAACTGGTATGCCATAATAGATAAAGAATGATTAGATCTCTAAAACAAATAGAAAAAACAGAGACAGTGCAAATCAATTTGGTTTTTCTTTCTCATGATTAGTCACCCAAGAATAACTAGAATATATCCAAGTGCTTAAAATCTGACTGAACCTTAGGTGCTTAGTTTTTCTGTTATTTCAATTAAGCATTAAACCAAGAAACACAGAATTATACTTAACTAGTTGGATAAGAAGAAACTACAGCATGAGTACAGGTATTGGCAACTAAAAAAGATTTTGTTCTTCATGGTCACAACTCAGATGACAGGAGTAAGATGGAGTTAAATTATGTCTAGTGGGGGACAACATTTCAAGATATTATCTCCGACATCAATAGCAGAATTAAGTTCTGCCACATATGCAAGTAACTGAGTCACATCTACACTTAAAAGCCGAAGATAAGAAGAATACCACATATTAATTTTTGGTCCAAGTGCCCAAAATTATAAATCAACAACATACCAAAGAAAAACACTCCTCACAAACTCTTTGGACTGTTGACTTTGTAAAAGTAAAACAAGAGAACATACTGCAACTTCTTGCCTCAACACCAACAAAACATCAACAATTTCAACTCTTGGATTCTTCCAATCATCCACAGTTAGAATTCTTCTTTTTTCTGTGGGAGTAGAGAATCAATTGCACTTATGTAACACTATTTATGTGAACTGCACGACATCACCAATTTACGACATTAAGAATTCCTTGACTACTGTTGGCATTCATTTCAATAGTCATATGAATGAGTGGATGTAAAATTGAAAATCCTAGACAAGACAAGTAATAACACTCAACAAAAAGAAAAGATTTAGGACCCATGAACACGTATGCTGCTTTAGCATGAGTTTCAGCATCCCTCTTTTCATAATTATGCCAAGCAATACCAAGGTATAAAGTAGCACCTGTTACACTTCTATCATCGTTTGTCATTGGCTAAAAGCTAATTGGGGGGGACAGTAGATGCATCAAGCATTCACCACAAGTTCTTCCATTCTCACCGCATGCATTTATATAGTGCGAAGTTGGGTTATGAGGACAAAACGAGCATTAGATATGAAATATTCCTCAACTGCTAAGGATCAAATAGAATACAGAGAACCATGTGATTCTTCGCTAGAGGTGTAGACAAGAAAGTACATTTTTTCAAATGCAACTCCCTTTGAAACCAAGCGGAAACATTATTTCGTAAAGCAACATTGATCGTCAACATTACTGATGTGAAAACACTAGAGTTGTACTTGAAATAGTCCCTAGATGATCAAGCTCCAGGCCTAAGTTTTATTAAAGAAAACTATAAGTTTCAAGAGCAAGTGGTTTTTGAAGCCAAAGATATAGGCTTCTACTTTAAGATGTGGTATATATGCATCCTATGAATTCAAGCATGGAGAGCAAGGGAATATATTGAAATAAAACTAAGAACTGCAAAAATTTGAAGAAAAAAGGGTAAAGCATCCATCAAAAGACATGGATTAAGTTGAGAACATAGAATAATTATTTGATACATAGGTGATATAGCATTTCGTAAACTGTTGCACGATACACGTGAAAATAAGGCCATTTATAGATAGTTGTGACAGGTGATAAACATCAATGCTTAAACAGGCCTTCTTTTGAAACACATTGCCCTAGATTGCGATTCTTTGTCTGATCCTCCCTCCTATGTATTCATCATTGCATTGTTTTCCTTTCCAATCTTGCCCCCCTTGGTACCTCTTTTTAATAAAATTTTTATCTTTAATTCTCAAGAAAAAGGCCCTAAGAAATCGGAAGACCAAAGCAAAATCCCCAAACTCATGTACCTTTTGGTATGTTAGAAGAAATTTGAAGTGTGTATCCTACACTGTACTGACTAATCATACCGTTGTGTGTACATAGCGGTGCCTAAAATAACTTAATTCCAGAAATCAGCCTCTATAAACAAATACATGAATAGTGCAAAAAGCGTTAAGTCAAAGTAAAACAAATATAGCTCAAAAAGAGCTCAGAGAACAAATTTGACGACAGAAATATGGCAAATCTTCAAGGACCTTACTATCCGTTTCATTGCCGTGAAAATGATGCTTGCAAAGAGAACAAAAAATAAGTAAAAAAGATTAAACGCTAAGCTAACGAAAATTGTTTTCAAACCCTAATCATTCCAAACTAATGAATCCACAAGATCCAAACTCTAATTTTCTTTCCTTTTCTTTTCCAAAACCTTTTTCTCAAAAAAAGAAAAAAAGAAAAAAAAAAAAAGCACGGATCAGCACTGTAACTCAATTCTAAACCCAAAATCAGATCAAGAACACCATAAAAAAAGGTAATCGAACGGAAGGAAGAAGATTGGCCTGTCACCCTTCCGTAGGCATTAATGTCGAGGCCGTTCCCGAGTAACTGAGCGAGATTGCCTTTCAGAAACCGCTGCGTCGCCTCCTTTCTCCTCCGCAGCACATCGATTCTCGTCCTCGTCGGCTTAATCAACGATTTACTGAATCACAGAACACAAATCCAAACTCCATCATCAAATACAATTTACTACATATATATACATATATACGTAGAGAGAGAGAGAGAGAGAGAGAGAGAGAGAGAGAGAGAGCTAACCATTTGGAGCCAAATCCTCGCCCTAATATCCCGTCCAACATCTCTGATCTCCGTTCTACGATCCGATTCAAGAGCTCAAGTTCATAGATCAAGCAATTAATTAGATCCACTCTTGTGCGCACACAAAGAATAACTACTTGCTCACTTTTACAGGACTCGGCGTCAAACCCAGTTCAAAACTTATGAGACTTAATGGACGATAATGACCTTGTTTTTTCCGCAAAGGCCGGGCCTCGATCGGGGGCATTTCGGGGGAAGTTGGTTTTTAGTGGGTGCCGATGAGCCGGTGGGGTTGGGGTGAGACAAGAAATCGTGGCCGCTACTTGGGGGTTTTGATTAAGTGGAGGGTACGTGGTCAATTCAGGTTGGTCAGATATTGTTAATCTCATTATTCGATGGAACGTGCTACAGCGGACCACATATATGGTAAAATAATCCACAATCGATTGGAATTTGGACCTTGGGGTAGGGAACCGTTGTGTCAGTCGAAAAAGCCTAAAAATATAACGGCCGTTATAACGGTCGAATCCTCATTTTTCACTTATTTCGGAAAGTTGAGCATAGTCTATGCCTTGAGGCAGGTTTTTTTTCCTTCTTCTTTTAAGTGACTCAAAGTATTTTAAGTAAAAAAGTATTAAAATAATAATCCAAAATCCTTTTAAGTTTTTTTTTATGCAAAAATCCTTTTAAGTTAAAATTTGTAATAAAATAATAAGCCAAATAAAAAAATTATTTGATAAGTTTTAAAAATAATTTTAAAAGTAAGAATTTATTTGACTTAAAGTACTTTAAACTAAAAAGTAGTAAAACAATAAGACAAAAATCATTAATTTAAAAAAATAATTATATATTTTTTTAATTTTTACATAATTTTATATTTAATCTAGATCTTTATAGATCTCCAAGAATAAGTTTAAAAATATATTAGGGTTAGTGGCATACTTTATGCATATGTAATTTTTAATTTATTATAATAAAAATATTAAATTAAAAAAATAAAGAGAAAAGAGAAAAAATTAAAACATATTTTGAACTAAATTCAAATCAGTTGCAAAAAAATAATAATTAAGATTTTATAACACTTTTAAATTATTCTATTAAAATTTTAAATTAAATTTAGTTATATCAAGAAAAGGTATTTTGAGAAGGCAAAAATGTCCACATGACATCATTTTTAAAGAATACCAAGTGGGTATTCTTCTTTTATAGAATAGTATAGATATTTTAAAAAAAAATAATTTTATATAATAAAAATTATAATATTTTTAAACTATATAAAAATGTTTTAAGTTAATAAGCTAAAAAAATCTAAAAACTAATAATTAAAAGGTAAAAATGTAAGGTTGACAAATGAGAAAAAAATGGTTACGCCCAATTTTAAGTCAAGAACCAAACAAAGCCAACAAGTGTTTGGTAAAATTTTTTGATTTTTCAAACATATAGATAAAGTAAAATTTTAAAAATCATACTTTAAGCACCAAACATAATTTAATTTCTCACAATATTAAAAGTGACAGATTTCTTAGGTTCTAAATAAAAAAAAGAGTTTCGAAAATGAAAAAAAAATGATAAATTTTACTCATTTTAAATGAAAAAAATCTCTATATTCCATAAAAATAAAAAATAATTTAATTTTTAATTTTTTTAATAAAATTTCATATTGAATATAGATCTTGTTAAATAAATCTAGATAACTATGTTTTTAAAATACAAATTTTATTAAAAAAACAAATTTATATATTAAAATTTCACATTTTAGACTCCTATCAAAAATACCTTTTATATTTTATTAAAAAGATTATTTTTTGACCCATCATGAATAAAAAATTCAAAAAATATAATAATTTGATCAATTAATAAAATATTTTATTAAAATTTAAAATAAATATAATATAGTAAACAAATAAACTATTATTATGGTCCCGTTTGGGTAACTTTGCTTATTTGCTTATTAGGTTATAAACCAAAAAATAAGTCACGTCGTTTAGGTAGCTAAATAAGTCAAAAATTAAATAAGTAAATAAACTCATTTGGGGTAACTAAATAAGCGAATAAGCTGATTTATAAGCCAAATAAACTCGTTTGGGTAACCAAGTAAGCAAATAAGCAAATAAACAAATAAGTTCGTTTGGGTAGCCAAACGAAGTGCTTAAATATTTTTTGACTTATTTACTCAATAAATAAATAAGTAAAAAATAACCAAACAGGGCTATATTTTCTTGCATGGATAAGTATACTATGATCCGTTTGTCTTGGTAGTCCTATTCACGCTACAAGGAAGTCAAGATGGGTACGTTGGGTGGGATTTAAGCCGCAACGCCGTGTCATGCATGTTTGATTGCCGAGAAAGAGATGGAAAATAAATATTAGACTGAGAATCTCACAGCGTGATTCCACCATTATTCTAACCTACTCTGAGCTGTTGCAAGATTTAAATTTGTACATTTTCTGTGTGCTGTCGATAACATTTAATTATTAAAAGTAAAAGTTAAAAAGCACAAAAATAAAAAATTTTAAAAATAAAAATTATTTTTCATCTTTTAAATTTATTTTTGATCTATAGGCTAAAAACAAAGGCCATGTTTGGGATACTTGTTTATTGCTTATTGCTTATTTTATGTTGTTTATTTTTGTTTTTAGTTAGTTTTTTCTATCGTTTAGTCAAACTATTATATTTTTCGACTCCTTTCATCGAGATGAGTTAAAAAAATAATTTTTTAATTAAAATATGAAAAATTAAAAAAAAAACAAAAATAATCTAAAATAAACTAATGAGTCAAATTTTATGTTGCTTATTTTCGTTTTTAGTGAATTTTTTTAAATATTTTTTACCTTTGTTGTTCATCTCATCAAAATGATTTGGAAAAATTAAAAATTTTAATTAAAAGATTAAAAGAGTTATGAAAAGACAAAAACAAGTAAAATTTTGAAAATTTAGCCAAACGGGCCAAAATGTAACACACTCTAACACCAAGTAAACTAGCCTCATTTGAAATAATGTATTAATTGTTTATTTTATTTATTTTTATTTTTATTAAAAAATTATTATTTAGTTGAATTATATTGTTTCGATTTCTCACATCCACACAATTGAAAAATACAAAATATTTGTACCCAAATATAAAAAAAGCTCAAAAAAGTAAAAAGAAAACTTAAAAATAAGTCACTAAACTAGATTTTGTGCTGTTAATTTTCATTTTTAGTGAACAAAAATTTAGAATTTTTTTTATTAAAAAAACACAATGTATCCCAAACATAAAAACACACAAAAATAAATAAATAAATAAATAAACTTTTAAACTAATTATTAATCGGAGCCTTAAATTTCAAAATTAGACATTTAGGTGATCCCAACGGAATCATAATACCAACCGTTGGTTCCTTATCAATAACCACGTTCGGCTGACCTTCAGACCTACTAGTCCTGATAAATGTGTTTCTCGAACCATCCAGATCACATTGGCCTTCAATTTCATCAATCAAGTTTTTTCTTTTATTTTTATTTATTTATTTTTTCTTTTCTTTTTGAGATCGACCATCTTCTATTAATTTAAGGCACCGAGAGATTTCAATAGGAGTGCTTGAAATTACTACTGTATATAACTTTTTAACTTATTAAAATTTAGCTTTGTCATCTTACTGGACTTAGGTTTTGAGTTCTTATTTTTCTCACCATTATGAACTCTTCAATAATTAAAAAAGAAAAACTTGTAATCCACCAAGTTTAGTCTCTTGAGTTCCGTGAGAGTGTAAGTTTGTAAATCAAGTATAAACTTCTCTTTTATTGAATAAGTCTCCTCTCGTAGTCCTCTCTTTCTGTGACAAAGAGGGATTCCAATAACTTCTATAGAAGAGCAAGAAAATAGCTGGTATTAGCTTAGTTTGCTTGTTTAGTGATATCCGTCGCTTGTTTAGTTAATACCTTCCTTCTAGGCATTTGTCCTAGTTCTTCTCATTGGCACCCGTTTATGGAATTTCCTTTAGAGCGTTGTCCTCGTTCTCTTGAATAAATCTCAACCAATTACTGTTGATTTGGAAGGGTTGACACTGCAACTTGCTCATTACATGACACATACTCTCGAAATTATCCTCTCTTCTAATATCAATATAAAAATTATTAATGTCACATGTACTTAACAAGCGATAACGAGGGCTTTTTTCGTTTAGTATTGCTTTTTATTTTGATAGAAGTAGATGCTTGCAGGATATAAAAAAATTTTACGAAAGAGCGAAGGGTCCAATGAATATCCACGATCCAACCATTATTATTATAAAATACTAACAAACAAGGTTTGGAGACCATTGATTGTACGAGCCAACCATCGACTTCGTGCAGTTATGAAAGATCGAGCAATGAGTGCAAGATGACGTTGGGAAAAACATTGCCTATGTTGCTATTGGGGCGAGATTCGTAATATGTAAGCTGGGGGAGAAACCTATTTAGTCTTCGATTTTTCAGGGTTTATCTTCATAACTCCCGAACAAGAAAATTTTGTACAGTTTGTTCTCCCAACTTCCTGCTGCAAAAAACGACCGACGACGGATGATTCAATGCCTGGATTGTGTAAAATAAGAGTAGTACCAAAGGCAATACCTTTTGATGTTTCAAGAGTCTCAGTTGAAGGAAAAGCTCGTATTCGGTCAAAATCTCCAAGCAAGAAAAAAATAGGCGTATCGCCGCTTCAACTGTTTATTTTTTCTTTTTCCCCCTTTTGGGGTAGTTATTTATTCTTTCTCCCTCCAATTGAGGTATCTTATTTTGAGTGGACTTCAATATCAGTTGTTGTAAATTCTCGATGAGAGAAAAATTTAAAAAAAAAAACAAATAGCGGAAAGGTGGCGTAAATATATTGGTTGCAGGTTGTAAATATTTGAAAGGTACGTAAGACAGAAAGGGAGGGAATCGTAATTTCTTCTTGACCTTTCTAACGGGGAGGTATAAGAAGTTTTATTATGAGTACAAAAGTGTAAGGCTTACTGTGTTCTTCATGAAAAGGAGTGAAACGAGCAAATTATTAATGTCAACCAATTACTGTTGATTTGGAAGGGTTGACACGGCAACTTGTTCATTACATGACACGTATTCTCGTAATTATCCTCTCTTTTAATATCAATATAAAAATTATTAATGTCACATGTACTTAACAAGCGATAACGAGGGCTTTTTTCGTTTAGTATTGCT
>JAOTRH010000013.1:11195767-11208616 GCA_034768845.1 Heliamphora exappendiculata | reverse complement strand
AGAGAGAGAGAGAGAGAGAGAGAGAGAGAGAGAGAGAGAGAGAGAGAGAGAGAGAGAGAGAGAGAGAGAGAGATGAGCGCCGTCGGAAGACAAATGCAGAGATCTGGCTCCACCGGACACCACCACCAGCGTCAGTACTCCGATAACTTCCTCGACACCTCTTTCAGCAACAAGTGGCTTCAATCTGCTGCTCTTCAGGTCCACCCACACTCATATACACACAGACCATAAGCAAACATATATTCTACATATGAATGTATAACTTGGTGTGTGTGTGTGTATATATATATATATATATATATATATATATGCATAAATCTTGATTTATTGGTTTCTTGGTGTGATTCTTTGTGTTTTTCTTTAACAAGAAGGAAAGTATTCGTATTTGT
This sequence comes from Heliamphora exappendiculata, assembly GCA_034768845.1. Taxonomy (NCBI): domain Eukaryota; kingdom Viridiplantae; phylum Streptophyta; class Magnoliopsida; order Ericales; family Sarraceniaceae; genus Heliamphora; species Heliamphora exappendiculata. Next base: position 11,208,227 of record JAOTRH010000013.1, on the reverse strand, counting down.
AATGCGTATGAGGCTGGTTATTTTTTTTTTTTGGAATTCGACCTATTATCCGATTCGTTTAAGAGTGATTTAAAATGGTTTTTTTTTACGACACTTTCAAATTTTTTTCCCCGATCATTTTGGACTTCTAACCTGTTTTGTGAGTTTTTGTATTCGTTATTTTTGATAGAGTTTCTATCTTTCGAATTGTATTGTCTTCTCTTAAAATCACAACCACGTAAATCGTGTCTTTTTATGCGTGATTGTATTATTATTTATCTCGGTTGTTGTTGTTGTTATTGTTGTTTTTTTTTTTTTAATTTTGTTTCTGCCATAACAGTATTCGGGCTACGGGGAATACTAAACAGGGATTCCGCAACTAACAAGTGTGGTGGATTGAATTGATTTGCAGGATTTTGGGTTTTATGGTGAGAACGGAGGAGTTCAGGGTTCAAGATCGAGCAGGAATTCGCAGAGGATTGTTAACGGGGGAGGAAATGAGATGTCGGGAGATCCTCGGACTCCCACTGTTTGTTCGAGGTCATCGAGCATCAGGAAGAACGAGGGCGATGAACAAGTGTCGCCGAGTGAGTTCAGCCCAGGGTTGCTTGATCTTCATTCATTTGATACAGAGCTATTACCAGAGGTTCTCCATTTTTTGTCTTTTAGGTCTACTTGTATTTTCTTGAATGCCTTCGATACAGAGCTATTACCAGATGTTCCCCATTTTTTGTCTTTTAAGTCTACTTGTATTTTCTTGAAGCTATTACCAGATGTTCCCCATTTTTTGTCTTTTAAATCTACTTGTGTTTTCTTGAATGCCTTGTGTCTTAGCTTGCTTTGCTCATATTGTTGTGGTGGATCCCACACAACGTGTGGGACTCACCACATGTGAGTGGTACGTGAGTGATCCGTGTTCCGTCTGTGTTATTCTGGCAGCACACGTTACATTTTTGGGTTTGAATTTATTTTTGGGAAGATACTCGGATTGGTTTTTCCCCAAATTGAATTAGGTCCTGCCAATCTGCACTGCAATGTGTTTGATGATGATATCTCATTTGATACTATTGTTCCTTTAGGAGTGGGATGATATATTCTAATGGCAAGTGGGACTCTTTAATTCAGCAACTTATATTTTTGGAAATATGAAAATTTTCTTTAGATTAGGGGGCTTATCAACTGCACTTCCACTTTACTTGTTTAAGTTGTTTTTTGTTATCCTCTTTTCTTCAAAGCAAGAGAAGGCGAAGGGCTTCCAAAATGGCAGGTGGCAATACCTTGAACTATTTGATACGCTGCTTCTTGTCTTGACATTTCAGTTCATGTCTTTATAAGTTGAGAAGTCTCCTTAGTTGAATTTCTAAATTGTGGGCGAGTGAAATCAACAACACATCTCATTCACTTGGACTTGGACTTGTTCTCACTATGTGCCCGATACAACATACAATATATATGTAAATACTTGTGAAATGTATGCACATCCATTTAATTGTTTCTTTAAATCGAAACTTATTCTGAATTTGGGAGGTTCTATATCATATGATCTATTGCTTCACTGACATTATTTTGTACTCTATTTTCAGGCCCCTGATCTATACAATGGATCTTCCTTTAGTCATCTTAAAAGTGGTAAAAGTCTTGATGATTCTGAGCTATATATTACAACCAAAAAAGTTGCCCATGGTGTGCCGGAAAATAATCTTCTTAAAAGCTTCTTTGCAGATAAAGAGAAGGCTAGTAATGTTGCAAAAATCAAAGTTGTGGTATGTCCCTTTGTTATTGGAAGTATGCTTCCAAAATGACCAATTTGTTATAAACAAAGCAGCACTAACTAGATTGCTGAAGTGTTTCTAGTTGCAATGGGTGTTAAATTGTAAGCTGTACTACCCCCACCCACCCACACACACACACACACACCCGCACAAACAAACAAACAAACAAAAAAAGGATATCTCTTAACATATAAATGAAAACCCAAAGATTTTATTAATGAGAAAATGAGAAGCAAAAAGAATAGAAGTCTACAATAGAGGGTTTATTAACAATATAGCTACTTCATAAGTGTATTTTCTTTTTGTGCTTACTGTTGCATTGGTTTGTTGTATCTCATTCTTTAATCACATAAAATGCTTGTAAATATTTTGAATGCAGGTGCGTAAGAGACCACTTAACAGAAAGGAAATATCAAAGAAAGAGGAAGACATTATAACCATAGATCCAAATACTAATTCACTTGCTGTTCATGAAACAAAATTCAAGGTGAGCTTCTTATGGGTTGCTTTTGTTAGAATGACTGTTAATAGATTGGATCTCATTTGATGAGATCTTAGGCTTATTTGGGTTTGCCTATCTTTCTAGGCTTCTTTACATACAAATTTAGTGTCTGGCATGAAAGAATGCAAAAAAGATGCACGAAATTCAATTTTATGGATTTTAAAAAACACTAATTACAACAGCTGTAAGCTCTGATACAATCTCATACTTGTAAAGCCAATGTTTCTTGTGTATTCTTCTGTCAATTGAAGGGACTACTTCTAAGCATATGACAAAGACAAATTTAGAAAAGAAGAAGATTTAAGCCTAAAGATAAGTCTAAGAATATTTACAATAAAGACTAAATAAAATCAATATGATTTTGTATATAGAAAATAATCTAGGGAATATATTATACAATAAATTTTAAATCAAGATGATTTTACAATACTATGGTTGCAATTCAATTGCTATAATGGTTTTTGTCGAATCGAATCTCAGATAATTTTTTGAAGTCTTCAAATCAAGAAGACTGAAGAACTGGTCTGATAGAAGGTTATAATAGCATGATTAGGAACAAGTTTGAAAATGATTTCTCCCAAAAGAGGAGGTTGTACTTGCAAACTCTGCAAGTCTTGACATGTGGAGCTTCCTTGATGTGGGAATTCATTCCTCATGAATAACACCCTTCATTTATTGGCTAAAGTAGAGGGGTGTTAATTTTGATATTCCTTAAATTTGAACTATGATTGATTTAATGTCCAAAAATGTGAGAAATTTGTCCCACACAATTTTGAAAATATATTTGAATTATAAAATTTCTACTCCTTTATAGATTCTGACACATGTTGTTTAGGGACCTCCATCCTTGGATTGAATTAGTTAGTTAACCCATATTATAAAATTAGGTTATCCGTTTTCTTTTGGTGTGTAATGCAGTTCTGAAATGTGTTAAGTTCCATAATTTTAGTGGGACCAATGTCTTTTTGTAGATTTTTACTTTGATCAATCAAGAATATTTATTTTGTCTTGCTATATCATATGGTGAATTACCATCACTAATTTTTAGTTGCTACCGGTGGAGAAGAAAATCATCCAAAAGCTGTAGTTGCTTTTGTGAAACTCTAGTTTTCTTCGTATTGTTGTCGTCATCATGTTAAAGTTCACAACCATGCTTTTTTTTTTTTTGGTTTCTTGTGGCTTTTGTAGCAACATTTATAATTGACCACAGAATTTTGTCTTATTGCCATTATTTAATTATGTTTGGATAGCATGGTGTTAGAGATGTTGATTACCTTTCTCATGATCGCAACAAGAGAGGTGATCAACATCCCCCCTCCCTCCTTTTGAAATTGTTTGTTAAATTATTCTTGGGTTCCATTTTCTTTATTTTTGGTCTTTACTTTTGATTTCCTTTCCTTTCTTGTAAATTTTGTTCAATATAAATGCATTAGAATATCCCACTTTGGGTTTAAGCCAAAATTCCAGAATTCTTTTCCTCACTCCTTCCAATCTTGCTCTCGGAAGTGGAGAATGCAGAAATAGTCAAACCATGCGTTCACTACTACACTTGCATGTCTTCATGTTGATGAAATTTGATGTGAAACCACAGTGCACATGAGGAGAAAACAAATGTGTTCTCAATGAATATCAAAAGATGCAGTATAGAATTACTTATAGAGCTCAAGCTGTGTTCAATCTGGAATTGGAGAGTGGTAAGCTTTAAATTAAATGATTGAGTAACAGGGAATACCAATATTTGGCCTTTTCTTGGTTTGAATGACTGAGTAATAGTCTAATAGATAATAACGGGTATTTGTCTTTTGCATCATCTATGAAGGGATTTGTCATCTTGACTGATTGTTTTAACACTTGACAAGAACAACTTAAATGGCTATTCAGTTACTGCCTATTTTTTTTTCCAGCTTTGTAATCTTTACGTGGCATAATTTATGAATGGAAATGGTTTACGAATTGTTTCTTCCTCTGGAGTGTAATTAAGCATGTTTTTGCAGGTTGACTTGACTGAATATGTTGAGAAACATGAATTTGTTTTTGATGCTGTGATGAGCGAGGATGTTTCAAACGATGAAGTGAGTGAAATGAAAAGACTTGGTTCCCATTCAAAAGATCTCTTTCCTGAGTATATTGTATCTCTCATTTTGTTTCTGTAGGTTTACTCAGAGACTGTGGAGCCCATAGTCCCAATAATTTTTCAACGAACAAAAGCTACCTGCTTTGCATATGGGCAAACAGGTAAGTGGTTTGTCACTACTGTTTTATTTTGGTACCAATGAAAGCATCATTGCAACCTTTTATTGCTATCAAACATCTTTGAACTCCCACCCTTCTGCATGGTGACTTCACTTAGATAGTTAGGCCTTGTTTGTTATTTTGGATGAAGTTGGATACGATAGGAGGGATAAGTAATACTGAGTCTCATATGTTTTTTTTAATACCAGAGGACTATGAATAGAAATATGTATACCATAAGTAATTTGGTTTATAGTTGGTTAGAGTGAGATAAATAATGAGATAAGAGTTGTGGAGTTATTTTTAACTGTTAGATGAGGAGAAAAAATAATTTAAATACTAATAATATCAGAGGGGCACATTATCAATCATAAATAAGTGATTAACAATGTGTCATTCGTCGGACTATTAGTTCGAGTCCTATGATGGACTAACAATACAAAGGAGACAAAATCTATTGGTGGGCCATCCCTGTCCTTTAAACCAATCCTCCCCTCCCCCAATTATCCGAAACAAATAGGGCCTTAGATACTCATACCACTAGGGCTACAGCCAATCCTCCCCTCCCCCAATTATCCGAAACAAATAGGGCCTTAGATACTCATACCACTAGGGCTACGAGTTATGCGATATGCTGAATTTGCTAATGCCAGACAGTTTACAAACAGGACAATAGTCTTGTGTGGTGGATTACAAAATGTGTTTTTGCATTTAAGTATTTGTTTTTCGGGGATTGTTATGAGTACTTCACATATGAGTTTGGACATGCCTTCCAATGGTTCTCGATTTATGAAACAAAAGATTCAAGGAGTGGAGTGGTTTCTTGGTTTTACTTGGAACTATATGAAGGCCGCGAAGGATATTCTCAGCCTTATTTATCGCATTCTGTCTACAATGCTGACTAACCTCAGCAAGTTTGGCACGACTAAAGGGCTTTGACACATTCCTCTATTTGTAATGTCATGTGGTGCCTTTTCATGATGACACCTCTTCATAAAGTTGACCCAAGTGACATTTGACCTTCCCATTTGCCCTAGTTATGATTGAGACACATTGAATCCAGCGCCTTATGTAAGAGTATTTGATTATGCACTTCAACTGAACCCAGATGTTTATTTCTTTGCATCTAATACATCGAAGCCTTTATGTTTATGCATTTGACCATAAAGCTGTAATCTGACTGTTAGCCAAATGTTTTTTGTGCTTAATTAGTGGTCATTTTCTTTCATCTTCTGTGTTTTCCATTGCAAGAAATATAGCAATCCATTTTGTATGCATTTCTCTGAAGTTTGATCCTATAATTCAAACTTTTTGTCGCGGGGTTCATGATTGGTACTCTGACATTTCCATGATGACTAGATATGCTTCTTTTCTATTTCTTTGGAACATTTGTAAAGTATCAATTTGTCTAGGTTAAATATATGGAATAATGCTTTCCTATACTGGCCCAATATCTTTTACAGAGGTAGCTCAATGTTGTTTGGACATGCTTTTAAGGATATGCACACCTTTATCTTGGTTTGCTGTCTTCTTTTTATTTTTTTTTAAAAAAAAAATTCTAAGGATTTTAGGTTGACATACTTTTGTGGACTTGTTCCTTTTAAAATTACTACTATTGATAGGCTTGTCTTCATCAATGAGTTTGTTTCAGGTAGTGGAAAAACTTATACTATGCAACCACTCCCCCTTCAGGCATCCCAAGATATTTTCAGATTAATGAACCACACCTATCGGAATCAAGGACTTCAATTGTTTATCAGTTTCTTTGAGATTTATGGTGGGAAAGTTTTTGATCTCCTTAATGATCGGAAGTGAGTTCTCAACTTGTGACCTTTCTGTGAGTAGATGTAAGTGCAACTCTCTAACCTTGGATCTCTTATTTGCAGAAAGCTTTGCATGAGGGAGGATGGGAAACAGCAGGTCTGCATTGTGGGTTTGCAAGAATACAGAGTATCGGATGTAGAGACAGTCAAGGAGTTAATTGAGAGAGGGAATGCAACGAGGAGTACTGGCACGACTGGTGCAAACGAGGAATCCTCTCGATCGCATGCTATACTTCAGCTTGCCATCAAGAGACCAATCGATGGCCATGACTCGAAGCCTGCTCGACTCATTGGCAAGCTATCTTTCATAGATCTTGCTGGAAGTGAACGTGGTGCTGATACTACAGATAATGATAAACAGACAAGGTGGAGTTTTTATAGATCTTGTTCTTGTTTTGTTTCTACAAATGTCAAGTCTTGTTGGCCTTCTTGGTTTGGCTCTTAGGAGTTATTGATCTTACACATTGCATAACTAACCGACACGTTGAATAATATGACCTTGTTATGTATTTATTTTGAATCCTGTCTGCAAGAACATTGTTTAGTGAGTTGATTTTGTATACTTCTGTTGCAGAATGGAAGGTGCTGAAATTAACAAAAGCTTACTTGCCTTGAAAGAATGCATTAGAGCTCTTGACAATGACCAAGGTCATATTCCATTTAGGGGGAGTAAGCTGACTGAAGTTCTTCGAGATTCATTTGTTGGTGACTCACGTACAGTTATGATATCTTGCATTTCACCAAATTCAGGATCGTGTGAACATACTCTCAACACGCTAAGATATGCTGACAGGTAATGTAGGTTTGATCCAAACTTAATTAGTATGGACACGGACACGGGACATTACATGGACACGTCAATACATCGATTTTTAAAAAATACAGAACACAAAATGTGTGCGGCTCATTAAAAATAATTAATATATTTGTTGTATGTCCAATTTATGAATAATTAGAGGATGACTCGTGCCTAAAAGCACTCATAACACAATTTGACTCAAACCAAAACTAAACCAATTTCAACCCAAATCATCAACCCGAATAAAAAAAATAAAAGATTAGTGAAAAAAATGGAAAACAAAAAAAGTTATACATCGTATCAGTAAACTTTGAAGTTTTAAAAAATTAACTACTATTAATCTTTGTTTAGAGTATCAAGTTAACAAAACTAATAAAAAGAGAGTCCATTAATTGATAGAAATTATCACAGAGGTATAATCTTCAAGCATCCAGAATGATAAAAGTCACCTAAAAAATCAAAAATCGTAAACTAAAAATAGAATGTGCTCAATAACTACATACAAAGAAATACGCAGTCAATTAAATCAAGATCGCGATTATAACAACTTAGCTTAAAAGAAAAAGTAGATAAAAGATGATAACAAAAATAATTCTACCAATCAAACAAAAATAATTCTACCAATAAAAACTAAAGGTTAACTTGGAAAAAAAAAGAACTATACAAAAAAAACTATAATTTTTTCAATTTTATAATCCCATGATGAAAAAAATATTATTTATCTACGATTAATTAAAATACCTTTATAGAGCAAACGTTGAAGACAAAGATAAAAAATTGTAACAAAATTAGAGTCAATTAACAAAATTATAGCCTTAGATCAAGTTTACAACAAACTTACAATTAAAAAAAAAATACAATGCCTTTATGGCACGTGTTGTGAAATACAAATTAAAAGTAGAAAGCAAAAATGAAATTATTAACAAATATTAAGTAGATAATATTTATGAGTATTAATTCAAGACAATTATAATTAATATCATTTTTTTTGCCAAATGATGAAAGTATAAAATGAAATCATAACCTTTGGATATTTTTACATGAAAAAGTTTACTCAAATAGCAAATCTCAATCCTTCTCTCTTTGTTGCATCTCTCGATTTCACATTCCGACCACATGGAAGCATGGTAAAGACGGCGGTGTGATAGCGGTGACAGCATGGGGTTGTGATGGTGGTGGCGTAGCAGTGCGGCAATGGAAGGGAGCTTCAAGAGTGAGATAGGAGGGAGAGGGGGAGCAGCGGTAGCGTGGCATGGCGACACCAAAGGTGTGTGGTAGCGGCGGCGGCAGCGACTAGGTGTAGCAGTGCGAATGAGTCCTATGGTTAGGGTGCGGTTGGGTGAAAGAGGTGTCTTAAGGTTAGGATGGTACAAATGGGTGAGAGATGAAAATAAGTAAAATAATTTGAGCCCTTGAATTTTAATGAAGATTAGATCTCAACTATTAAAAAACAATACACTCATGTACATTTTAAGAAATTGAGTTGTTTTATTATATAAATTTATTTAAATGTAATGAAAAATATGCAACAAATTTAATAAAATTAAATAGTCATGCATTCTATCTGATAAATGTTTGAAAACATATTTATTATGCATAAGTTGTGTTTTGAAAAAAGCAAAATATTACTAAAGAGCTTTATCGCATAAGACGTGTTTGAAAGGGTTTAAGAATTGGGGATACAAAGTCCAAAAAGTGTTTGATATTACAAATTTAATTTTTTATTTACAACACGTTTAATGAGTGCCGAACTCACAGGAGTGTTGAAGGAGTGTTGGTGTGAGACAAGACATGCCTATAAAAGTGTTCATAATTAGTTATTTCTTTTGAGTTTTGATTGAGTATATAATATTTCAGAGTGAAGAGTCTATCCAAAGGGAACAGCTCCAAGAGGGATTCTTTGTCTTTGTCTTCAAACCTTAGAAGCTCAATTGCATTGCCCTTATCATCAGTTTCCCAAACCTTAACGGCTTCTGAGGGCCACATACCAGATGTTCCGGATGAAAGTAACAGGTTTGGATGGTCCAAACAAATGGAAAGGAAGTCCTTTCAATCTTTTAATATTGAGCGTGTTCCTAGTGGAAGGGCACAGGGCAATTTGGCTGCATCCGTATATATAGACACTTGCGGGGGTCAAAGAGGTGGTTGTGACATTACTAAAGATGATTTTGATTACTCTGTGCCTACCTATGAACAAGACAAGCCATCGTTGACGATGAATCGGAAGGTAGAGAACTATCAAGCATCTGCTTTGGACGATCGATTGAAGAAGACTGGGATGCTGACAAAACAGAGGGACCTGGCAGCTATGAAGGCTGACAATTCCTGTGCTGAATCTGCTGATGATGATCTTAATATCCTATTGAAGGTAACAGCTGCTTCCTCTTTAGGTTTGTTTTCGTTATCGGTTTTCATTTTCCAGAAAAACGCTGAAAGCTTGTTTGGCAAATTTTTTCTAAAAAATGAATTGGTTTTTTTTTTCTTCCCTCAAAACAACCCAATTTTTCAGAAAGCACAAAAAAGATGTTAAAGTTTTTAGAACAAATTTTTCCCCAAAATGACTGCAATATGAAAACGATGTATGTTTTTTAACTCAATAATGCTACAGTGATCAAAGTATTGTACCAACTTAATTTACAAAATGACGTGGCACAATCACAAGTATTGCATAACTTGTGAGTGTGCCACATTATTTGGTAGATTAATTTGGTAAAATAATTTGGTCATCATAATATTATTGTTTTTGAACTTCTCATTGTTTTTGGTTTCAAAAAAAAAAAAAAAACAAAGAAAAAGTAAAACAATTCTAATCTAGCCCCATTTCCTCCTTTTAATATAAAACTACTTAGCTGTGAACTAAACTTTTGCTATACATAACCTTAGGAAGAGGAAGATCTTGTTATTGCTCATAGGAGACAAGTGGAGGAGACAATGGATATTGTTAAGGAGGTTAGTGACACTTGCATGTGGCCCAATTAGTTTGTCAAGTTATCCTACTCACATTCATGATATATGTATATTCATTATTCAGGAAATGAATCTGCTGGTTGAAGTAGACCAACCGGGCAATCAGCTGGACGACTACATATCTAGACTAAATGCCGTTCTTTCACGAAAGGCTGCTTCAATTGTGCAACTGCAAACCCGCTTGGCTCACTTTACGTCTCACCTGAAAGAGTACAATGTTTTTGTGTCTTCGTTTGGTCATTGATTTCACAAATGCATGACAGCAAAACCAAGCAACAAATGTGGAGGTTTCTCGGGCAGTTGATGCGATGAATTCAGGCTTCCCGGAGTTTGTTTGGGAGAAATGGGCTTTTGAGTGTTGTATTGACGAGGTTTGTTACCTTATTTATTCGTGGCTTCTGTTGTTTAATGTTCAATCCAAATGTTGTTTGGGAACTGCGAGTTGTTAGAAATCATATTTGTGCATATTGTCAACACAATCTTGTAAAGCTATGAGTTCATGCTTTTCTTAGAGAATGCTCACTGGAGTGCTTGAGTTTGTTCAGAAACAGTACTTCAGAATGCCAATGTGGGCAAATGCCCCTTTGCTATGAGGCTTAAAACAATTACATGTTTTCGATACACTTAGTTTGGGGGTGATTATATGTATTTAGAGTTTATTCATAGCAATAAAGGCATGTTTAGATCCGCAGATTGCTTCTGAGCGGGTTTGGATTAAAAAATATACGGGACCTATATTTTAAAGGCTTTTTAGTGAAAGGTTTAAAAAAATAAAATTTAAAACGTAAGATTTATTAATTTTTTTTTAATGCGCGAAGTCTAATTAAACGATTTTTTCTGAAAATATCTTCTAAACAAATAAATTTATTTGTGTCTGCGGATAAATTTATTTGTACTTTTCAAAACATGTGTAAGGCACACAGATTATTTTATCTGTATTTTTTAAAACATGTGTAAAATACACACTTACACATGTGTAAAGTACACAGATAAATTTATCTGTCTCTTTCAAAATATGTATAAAATACACAGATAAATTTATCTGTGGATGTGTAAGATACAGATAAATTTATTTATGTCTTTCAAAACATGTGTAAGGTACACAGATAAATTTATCTGTGCTTTTCAAAACATGTGTGCTTATGCAAGGTATACAAATAAATTTATCTGTGCATGTGTAAGGCACACAGATAAATTTATCCGTTCTACACAGATAAATTTATCTGTTCTAGGGTATTTTTGTCTAAAAAAGATATTGCGTGTTAAAGCAGATGGATCTTGCGCGTTAAAATTTTTTATACTGGATAAAAAACAGTAAGTGCTCCATAAATTGGATTGTTTATTAATTTTTCGTATTTTAAATTGTCTTACGAGATAATTAATTTTGCGTTTGTATTGCGGGATTAAAATTAATAATCTAGCAATTACTAGATTGATAATACTTTATTTATAGTATTAATAAAATAGATCTTTTTTGATATTATTAGTAATACATACTAGATTAATTTTTTATTTTAACTTTTATTTTTATTTTTTTTATTTTACTCTAATTAAACATAAATTAAATTTTAGTGTATACATTGGCGTTTTTTTGTTATAAGAGATCAGGGAATGGGAGATTGGACTAATATAAAAGTTGGTCTATAATTTGTTTTTTATTCCCCTGATATTAAGTATGTTTTACGTTTGTATTGTGAAATTTAAATTAAGAATATAATAAATAAAAGATTGTTAATGGTTTATTTATGATATTAATAATATTAAAATTTTTTTTGTATTATTAGTATTATGTTTTAAATTATTATTATTTATTTAACGATAAAAAATAATTTTATAATTTTTATCCTAATTTTTATTTTACTCTTGTCAAATATAAACTTAATTTCTTATTGTATATAAAATTTTATTCATGATTTTTTAGTATATCAAAAAGTATGTGGGACATTCATTATTGTTAATTTCTTTTAATCTTATCAAATTCTATTTTGTAATAACAAATAAGCTCTAATTTATTCCATAATTTTTGTTATTAAGAAAAATATGTAAAATTTAGAGTATTATTTAAGATTGGAATTAAATAATCTGATTAGGATTGTGAGGGATTATGATGGGATTAGCCATCCCACTAGGGAGATGGTATTGGCACTGGGGGCATCTTAGGATTAAAGTTGAAACTTTAGCATATTATTCCCACTCTAAGATATTTTTTTTCTTCTTTTTCTAACCTTTGTGGTCTGCGGGTTGAGAGTGTTCTTTTGGATATGTGAAACTACTGACAAATATTTTTTGATACTAATAATTTATAAATTATAATTTATAGTAAAAATTATAAATATTTAATAAAAATTATAATTTATAATTAAAATAAAAAAATTATAATTTATAA
>JAOTRH010000013.1:11180933-11195667 GCA_034768845.1 Heliamphora exappendiculata | reverse complement strand
CACCCCCCCCCCCCCCCCCCCCCCCAAAAAAAACATGCACATGTATATATAATTGTATATATGCTAGAAGAAATTGCACAAATAATGTGCAAAATTACTGATGTTAAGTGAGAAATAGAAAAAGTTGGTAATGTGAGGTTTACTTTTCCCCCTTGCAATTAAGGAGAGAAACATTAAAAAATTGTAAATAGGTTATTTGTTGTTGCATAATTTTGGAAAATCAAAAGTTTGAACGGACTTCAATTTTGAGTTCACACCAAAAGGGGTGTTCCCTATTAATAATAGTATAGATATTCATCACATGAGAAAAGCTAATATAAGGTTCTAGAGAAGAACAGCTGCCAAGGCAATGATGAGGGGGTAGGTACCTGTGCCAACTAAAAACAAAAAAGAGAAATTTCGTTATATTGAATTTTTCATTTACAACTGATTACTACAACAGCGAGGGATTGCAAGGTTAAATCACAATTTCAACACCAAACAGCCAAAAAACAAAATGGAAGCCATTGCAGTTCAGATGAATGAATAAATGTAGAAAATGGATCCGTACGATTATAACCATAAAACTCATTCTTGGACAAACTAATTAAATGTAAAACACCGTCCCCAAATTGCAAGTAAAATAAACATGAACTCTGAGGCAGTTCCTAACAACAAAAACAAGACATCCTAAGATTGGCACCCAAAATAAAAGGTGTGTAATGCAATACTATGGAAAGAATGTATTGGTATTGAGTGCATTCAAAGAATTATAATAACGAACCATCCACTTCTTGACCATCAATTACCTGTTCCAGGATTGCCAAGGAAGGCCATATGAGGTGGTCTTCTAGGGCCAACTTTTAGCCCAAGAGCCCTACGCCTCTCATCCAAAAGCATTCCCTTTGCCCATTTCCGTACTTGTAACTTAAGCTCATGCAAACCCACAATACTTGATAATGCATCTTCCAGTTCATCCATCTTTGCTTTTGTCTCACTGCAAGCTTCAATAGCTTTACGCTTTCTCTTCTCTTCAGAGTACCAGTGAAGAAGGTCCCTCAACTTCTCACTCCCTGAGCCTTCGGAGAGATGATTTATAGGAGTCATGCCCTCCTGCATAAGAAACATCTTACTAATGATTAACATTTAACAAGAAAATGTATATCAGCATTAACAGCAACCAACAATACATTGTCTTCAGCGCTGCAATCCGCATTATAATCGAGCAATGTTTTTACAGTCGAGCAGTCTTCAACTCGGAGCGAGTGCCAAACAGCCAGGTGTAACGGAGTCATTCCATTCTGCACAGATATCACAGGAAAGTAACAATAAGGTATAAAAACAATACATCTGTATCCAAATTTTGATCGCAAACCCAACCAAGAAAGGATAACAATGTGTCAAGATAACACACATTTGCTTTGGCTTCTACAAAAGCACGATTGGCAAGGAGCAGCTGAGCAGCTTCATTGCACCCATTTTTAGCTGCCATGTGCAATGGAGTTTCTCCATACTGCAAAGAAAGACATACAGCATCTAGGAATGACAAAATAAATTTGACTCAATCAATGTACACTTCACTTTTTATGCAATGAGTCCAATGGAGTTCAGATAATTGATCAATTTTACCCACCATATTTTTAGCCTCCAACTCAACCTTTTCTGGTCCCTCCCAATCAAGCAAAAACTTAACTATCCCAACATTGTTGTAACCAGCAGAAACATGAAGTGGTGTCTGTGCCATCTGCATTGAAAGCAAAACAATCAAAAAAATGAAAAGACAAAAACAATGTTTTATAGAGTTATCGAAAAAAAAAAATCATAAGACTGATGAATTACCATATCCTACAATCAGGAAATAAATTTCCACATATACAAATCAATTGCAGCATTCTAGACTTGTGTCCAAATAGAGGAGCATCAAATCCACACCCCCCCCTCCAACCCCCCATCCCCCAAAAAAAGAGTACCAAAGAAAAGTAATAATAAATAGGTAAGATGAAAGAACGTCAACATAAGATTGAAGGCGCATCAAAAAAGGAAATTTACGTAGTGTGTCGCCTCTATTCCATTTCTGATATTTTATCAAGGGCCTCCACCTAAAAGTGACCAATCCAAAAAAAATGGGGGCAGGTGGAGGTCAGTGCCCCTGGCTCTGCCTATTCTCTTGTTAAAAACATTCAATTTATGCTAACTAATCCCTAATATGGCACACATACACATACAGCAGCATAAAAGAATGAGGAAAGTACATGGCATCTGAATCTTACAAGTTTTAATCTTGTAATAGTGTAAGATTACATATTCCCATTGATTAACCTTATTCTTCTCAGCAACCAAATGAAAGGGTTACAACCAAAAAGCCAAAACTTTACAACTAAGTGTTATACTACTAATACATGATAACCAGAAATGTCAACATTAACAAAAAATAATCCCCAATATCTTTCCATGGTTCCAAACTGTCATTAATATAACTAAACTCTACCAAATATATTTCTCGATATCCACTGCCAACAGCTATGCAAAACCTTTTTACTTCCTCATCTCCCAATGAGATTTCATCAGTAGTACCCTTAGTCAACATGTCATCATCAGTCATTATTGAAAGCAACCAAACAATCTTAGCTACAATCACCAAACATTGTTACTATTATGTCTAAAGCCAACTGCTGTTGTTAAAGGCTAAACTGCTGACTGCATCAAGGCACCAAGATCTCCAAGAGCCTAAAAGCAAGGCGCAACATAAGGACAAGGCTCAACATAAGGAGCAAGGTGCAACCAAGTAAAGTTCATGGTGCTATAGAAATGTACAACCAGTGACAATGAAGATATGCCGCCTCTGATTCTACCAAAGGGATATCTTCTTCTGGCACATAAAAAGTGCACAAAGCATGAGAATCGGGCCTAGAAAACCCTGACCTTAGAGAGGATGCTTGCTCACAGTCATAGGCATTGGTGGTATAGGATCTAGAGTTTCGTTGAGAGTTAACTCCTCTGAATGTAGTAACACATGAAAATCTTCGAAAAAAGGAGGATCACTTCTAGTTCTAATGGAAGAAGAGAAAGCACAATATTCTGATGGAAGTTGTTTCAATGCAATGTGTAACAACTCCTCTTCAGTCATCGGGGATGATATAGCTGAATGCTTATCCCTTCTTTATTTGATTTTATTGCGGTAAATGACAATTAAATCTGCACCTTTCTCCATATTGTGTAACTCTGTCTTCAAATTCAACACGTGATCTTGATTGTGACAAGAACTGTTTCTCTACTGCACGACTAACATCTTTTGCAGTATTTTGTCCAACAACCAGCGACAATGTTGGGCAGATTTTTGAGTTAATCAAAGTGAGTATTGCTTGATCTGTGATACGCCATTGATGTCCAGAACAATTTTGCAGAGGCCAAACTGCAACCCAACAAGTGAAATTATCCATTGATGAGACAGGATACTTCCACAAAAGAAGTTCAATGAATCCAATTGACTAAGATCAGATTTGAGATGTTTGATAAAAGAAATGGATTTTGAAAGGTAGTCTTCTCTGAGTTAGCAGAAGACTTTATAGAGTCTGAGCCTCTGAGGTAGAAGGAGCAAGTGAGAAAGCCATTGTTGAATGGCCTTCAAAGTTCTGATACCATAAATGAATTTCTCAACAACAAACACACACACACACACACACACACACACACACAGAGTCCGTTGTTCATACGAGTTTCACTAACTCAATACACTATTGCCATTCATATACACTGGTAGAGATATGTTATATAAATGTAGGTAATGACTAGAACTGTAGCAAATTGTAAATAGCTCTTTCGGAAATTTTTTTGTAGAAGGACCCCAAGGGTGTCAACTGCCAATTGTCTAACCACAAGAAAGTGGACTTCCCATCACCTATGATGTGCCTAATCAAGCGCGGCCCCTAAGTTCTCAATTTAGAAATCTTCCTGAAGGTCCGTGATTAATCCACTGAAAGAGCCATGGTCCACACATAGTGGACCTTTACCACAGATGTATGCACCCACTTAACCCACAAAAAATCAGATTTGTTTTCAACTGCCCATAAATGTCTAAGCATGGTTGATTTGTTCCAATCCTTAACAGTTCTAAAATCCATACCACCTTTTATTGAGAACACACAGACACAGTGTCCCATTTAACTTTAGCACAAGAATGTTCCAACTCAGCATCAGACCTCATGAAGGCCTTTTAACATGCTTTCAATCTCATTATGAATTTTCTGAGGCAAAATGAATATAGAACAATACACTTGGAACACAAATAGGACTAACTAAATAAGCTACGTTCTTCCACCACAGGATAAAAGTTTGTTAGACCAACTCTGAATTCTTTCCAACATTTTCTCCTTTAATGGCACAATCCCCAGCTTTTAATCTAGTAGAAGTCACTCGCACACCTAGACATTTAACAGGCAGATTTCCTTCAGGGATTGGCAATATAAGATTTAACTCGGCTTTTCGTTCCCAGTTAATCCCGGGAAAAAGTAATGCAATTCTCTACATATTAGGCTTGAGACCTGAGAAACAATGAAAAGAGTCCTTATTTGCTCCACAAAGTACAAAAAGGTCATATGCAAAGGCCAAAGGAGAAAGCTTCAAAGCATGACATCTAGGATGATAGGTAAAGTTGTTGTGCTCAATATTAGCTTGAAGAATAGAGTCGAATGCTTCCATAACCAGTAGGAAGAGGCAGGGGAATATGGGATCACCTTGCCTCAACCCTCTTCACACATGGAAATACCATCGCGGTTCTCTATTAATCACTATGGAAAACCTCGCAGCTGTAACACATTGTACAATCCATTGTATAAGCTTCTCTAGAATGCCCATAACAGCCATAACGTCAAACAATAAATCTTAATCCACTGCTTTCACCAAATATAAAGATATGGAATTCCAGTCCTTAAGCATAAACCCTTTTGCAAAAAAAATTGGACACTCTCGGCAACGTTGTTCCCCACAATGTCCCAATTTTTGTGGTCTTGAAATGATGTAAATTTCATTGCTAATATTATTCTTCTAAATGGTGATCATTGATCAAGCTAAGGTAAGATAAAAAGGATATTTCCACAATATCAATCTTCATAAACCCATTTTAACTATTAATCAAAAAAGAAAAAAGTCCATTTTAACTGAAAATCACACTTCAATTCATGCTTCTTGTGTGATTGTTTGATACCCTAGAAATCCATTCATTCCACCACATGGGTCTTACCAAATTTATCAGCTTCCCTTCCCCCGGCCCAAGTCTTGGAAGATAAAATTACACCATCCACAAACTAATTGCTATGTAGCTCGTTCTTTCACTATCAACTGCAATCCTTAAATCATACATAGAGATTATACGTTAACAATGAGATGATTGAGATCTCTATCGTCAAGCATCCAGAGAACAGTCGTTCCATCAGAAAACATCTTCTTTTATGAGTTTTCTTTCTTTCTTTTTTCTTTGATGCATTGGGGGTATGGGGTTCAAGAAGAATTAGACCAAATGGAAACAAGATTTGTATTCATACACCAAAAAACAAAAACAAAAACAAAAAAGCAAACCAAAAAAGTGAGCACAACCAAGACCCACCCACATTTGACTAATTCGCAAAAAAACCCATCACGTTGAACTCTTTAAAACATCGGAAAATTAAGATAAAATAATGGGTTCCTTCATTTACAAAACTTGAATTCGCGTATATATATAAATATATGAAAAGAGAGGGTGGGGATCTTACAACAGGATTGCGATCGTTAAGAAGAGAAGGGTTGTCGCGAAGTAACTTCTGAAAGGCGATGAGATCTCCAGACTGAGCGTGGCCGTGTATGGTGGTCGGCTTGGCCGATCTCGACCGTTTATCCTGAGACCTCTGCATTATTAATCTCTTCTCTCCGACCAAACGAAGAAATCGCAGAGAGAGGGAGAGAAAGAGGAGTGAAAATGGTAATAATATCTTCTGATGATGATATTCTTGGCGGAGTCAGTCGCTGGCGGTCAGCATGGAAATGGAACGGAGGATCCCCCCGACTCACGCGTTGCCTCCGAAACTGACGGTGCTGCTATGGTGATACAGGTGTATATATACTTTGCAATTATTTATGTCTAAAAAAATATTTTTTTATAATTATTATTAAAAATATATTTTTAATAAGAGATAAAAAATAGATTTGAAATAAAATATATATATATATATATCTAAAATGAAGATAAAAAAATTTTAAATTTTAAATAATAAAAAAAGCTTGCTGGTGAAATATAAGAGTAAAATAAATATCTCATAAAGATATTTATTTCATATAATACTGGCGCATGAGGTTCACTGGGTGTGTAATTCTAAAATTATTTTAAAATATAAAAACTTAATACATATTTTAAGACTATAAAATCTAATTTAATAAGAAAATACTATTCTTCACATAAAATTATATTTAAATTCAAAATCATAAAATTGTGAGATCGGATGTCTGAAAAGAACATTAAATCTATAAAGAATATCTTTTTTTTTTTACCATGAATTCGTTTTGCAATATCAAAAATGAATATGTTATAAAAATTGAAATAATCAGTCAAATCTCAAATTGATTAAGTGAATTCGTTTCGCAATATCAAAAATGAATATGTTATAAAAATTAAAACAATCGATCAAATCTCAAATTAATTAAATGAGAATGGTGTATATATTACCTCTCTATATATAAAAATTGAAACAATTTATATGCCTTTGAGAGAGAGAGAGAGAGAGAGAGAATTTCAATGGGAATTGAAAACGCTAAAAGCGAAATCAAATTCTAGGAGCAGAAAAACTCTGAAAGAGAAAGAAAAAGAGGCACCCAAAAACAGGTTTAGTGAGAGAGTAGGAGAAAGGAATGGTTATGAAACGTGGGTGGTTTGTTATTGTTGAGATGGTTTTACAATTTTGTTAGTTTAATTGAGGAATGTTTTAAAAAATTTAAAGGTTGTGAATAATTTAGGAAAGCTAAAATTGTGAGTTAGCTTCATTTTTAAGTGCACACCAAATTAGGTGTTCACTTTTATAATAATAATAGATAATAATTATATAAATATATAAATATATATTAAATGAAAACATTTTTTTATGTGATTTTAAAATTAAGTTTTACATACCCTTTTGATTTTTAAGATTATTCAACAAAAAAATAATATTTTTATAATTATTTCTATAAAATGAAAAAGAAAATCTTGTGTACACTATTTGCACAACCCCTTCTAATCTATTTAAAATGAGTTGTGTTATATGTACATATAATTAATGGCTAATCAAACATAAATAGAGATAAGTATTAAAACTTTAATTAGTCAATCTAAGCAATAAATTCTGGTTAGTTAGAGTTTTAATCTTTATATCTTTTTTATGCTTGATCAGTCATCGATTATTGGTGCAAGTAATATTTTTTATATAAAATTATACAATTGTAATAAGAAGTTTTTTTTAAAAATTGGTGTGCTTAGTGGGGCCAAGTGTCATTTTTTATTTTATCAGAAAAACACGAAAGTAATGTTAAAATTTGTACTCTTTATAAAATTGTTGTAATAGGTTGAAAAAAAAAGTTACATGTCACAAAATATTTTTATTTTTGTTTTGATATTGGATGTTCGAGTCAGTTTGCGTACACCTCAACTAAATTCAGAATTTTGAAACTAATAACCGAACAAATCTCAGCGGCCGAATTTAAATTAGTGACCATTAAAAAATAAATTTAAGGTCTAACTAGTTGTATAACTCTTAGGGTTACATGTCACATGAATTGAGAGCTAATAATTGCATTTTCTTTAGTATTTTTTACACTAATTTCTCTTTAGGGAATTTCTTATTACAAAACTGTTGTAAAAGATTAAAAATTAAAGGTTGAAAACAGATGTCTCACGAATTGAGTGTAACTAGTGGGATCTCTTGACCTTTTTTTCACACAATTTCTCTTCGTGAATTATTTTTTCTCAAACCTGTTGTAAAAAGTTAAAACTTGAAAGGTCGAAAACATTATCAATGTAATTAAGAGGTACGAATTGAATCTTTTTACACTAATATGAGGAATCTATCGTTATTGTCCTTTCTTTACAAAATTATTATAGATTATTAAAAAGAATGATAAATTACATTAATTTTTTTTGAAATTTCAGTCAATATAATCAATTTTACAAAATATTGATCTATTTTGAAATTTAGCAAAACACCAATCACCTCCTCTGTGATTTCAAAAACACTACTAATCTCCCTTGAAATTTTAATTTTAACATCAATTAAGTCCAACTGCTAAAATGTTTAACGAAAATCATAATTTTCACTCTAAAACCGCCCCTAAAACTATCTCACCGCCAAAACCACCTTCAAAACCACTAAAGCCACCCCACCCCCCGCCCGCCCCCCAAAAACCACTCCAGACCCCCAACCCACACCCTCGTTGCCGCTCACCCTTCACTGCTACCCCTCACCCTCGGTGGCCGTCGGAGGGAGGGAGATCGGCTGTGGTCGGAAGCCAACGACGATGAGGGGTAACGGCAGACGGTGAGGGGCAACGGCGGTGTGGTTTTTGGGTCTTGAGGTGATTTTTGGGAGATGAGGTGGTTTTGGGGGTTAAAATGATTTTGAGAGCGATTTTAAAATGAGAATGATAGATTTCATTAAATATTTTAACAATTTTGCTTAATTTATATTAAAATTAAAATCTCATTAAAGATTAGTAATATTTTTAAAACTACAAAAAATGTGATTGATATTTTGTTAAATTTAAAAAAAAATTAATATAATTTACCCATTACATTATTATTTCTTAATTTTTAATTTCATATTACACGTCAACTCAGCTAAATTTTCATTAATCAACTCAAGTTTGATTATCAATATCAGTAACGAATAATTTTTTTCTTCATATTTACTCCTACAATAATGACCAAGCAGAAGAAATAAAAGAAAAAAGAAGTAGAATGAACAAAAAGAAGAAGCAGCATTGGCATCGGAATAGTGGTGGTATCGGAGCAGCAGTGGCAGAGGAATAGTAGAGGATTTGGACCAGATCGTCAGGCTCCACCGCCACCAGATCGTCGGGCTCCTCCACCACCACCACCACCTTGCTCTCTTCGAACAATAGCCCATTACTGTCATCGCCGCCACTGCCGCTGCTTCTACACCGTCCACCACCACTTAAAATTGAATTTCAAAAACACCAAATTAGCAAAAACATTTGGTTCGACTGTTGTTATTGGGACTAGGATTTGGTGTTCTTTTTTTTTTTTCCTCTGTTTCAACAAGCACAATCTGGAATTCCACAAAACCCACTCCGAATTACGATAGGAACCCAATGTCTTTCTTTTTCTTCACAGTAATTTCTGCCAATTTTGGGAATTTGTTATGAATCGCAGTTGTTGGCTGTTGAAAGATCAAGAGGATCAATAATGGGGTTTGGTGTTCTTAGCCTCATCTCAAGAGAGGACTCCCCTCTTAAGTTCAGAAGAGAGAGAGAGAGAGAGAGAGAGAGAGAGAGAGAGGAATCACATTCAACAGTGGCACTGAGCAAACGGTTGCCCCACAAGACGAACCCAGATACATTCTGGCAACAGCGAGAGTGACCACAAAGAGCCCACTAGAAACGGTAGCCAAAGCCGGCTTCAATGGCTTCGGTTGCACGCCGACGGAGCCGACGAAGAGGGCAATGGAAGCGCCCGTGACGAACAAGCGAGAACAGTCTCATCTCTCTCTAGCGGTTAACACTTATAAAAACGACGCACCCCATCTCCGTCGTCGTTCACATCTTTTGGAAATCTTAACCCCCAACCGTCCCGATCTATAGTCTCCTCTCCCTCTAGCAGTTAATCGAAGGTACATAGCAAAAATTCTCTTCATTTTGTTCTTAATTTGTACGCATATATCTACATGATCGTGTGTTTGATTTGATTTTATTCGATTCGTTTCTTTGACTGATTGTTATCGAAACCCTAATTTGATATAGTAATGCTGTGTTTGAAGTCGTTGATTCGTCGAATTCGGTTGATACGTGAGGTTTTGCTCTCAGCTGTGGTTTCAATTGATGACGGAGATGTCGTCGCTGAGCAGAGAATTGGTTTTTTGCTTGCTTCATGTCTCGTTAACATGCTTTTCCTCTTCCTTGGGAACTTCAAGTGCTTCATGAACTTGAGTTCATGCCCTGATACTGATGTCACAATGTTGTCTTCACCTGCCACAGCCATGATCCCTTCACGTTTGCATTCCATTGTCAAAGCTTGAAGTGCTTCATGAACTTGTTGCCTCTTTTGTTTTCTGTTGGCTGTCCTAAGCTTGTCCATAGCTCTCCATATTTTCATCCTTGTTAGAAACTTCTCTTAATTGTTCAAATTGGTGCATCAATCTTCTGTCAAATTAGTGATCAGAGACATATACGAGGTTATTTTCGTTTTTATTCTTTTATGTTAACACCGTTTAATTGTAAGAAAAATATATATAATTTGTCTAAACGTATAAAATTAATTATATTTGACCAAAATCAGATAAAAATATTAATATAATTTATCCTAAAAGAAAAGAGAAAATCACGTTACAAAAAAATTATACTATTCTAATTTAAGAAGATGAAAATGGAAATCACCTATGACTGCTCACTATATGGCTTAAATTTGTAACACCCATGATGGATAATTGAGATTTGAAAAAATACATCATACCACAAAGGCCTTGGGGTGCATATTTTTATATACGGTACAAATTATACAAAGCATTTAGTAGGTAAATTAAAAATGTAAAATGTAACGAGCGCATTTAGTAGTTCTCCCATAATTTTCTTCCTTAGCCACGTTCACCCCCACCTTCACGACAGATGCAATAATTGCTGCCTTCCAAAAGAAAACACAAAACAAAATAATAAAATACTCATGTTCGTACAATTTCATTATCAATTTGCTTGTTAGTACATATTTTCAAAAAAAAATTTAATTATGTAAACATAAAGTCACGTTTGGTGTCAACCGTACAAGTGATGGATCAATAGTAAATGTAGTAATGACATCGTAACGATGGGAGTGATAATGGTGTGGTAGAAGTAGTTGTGACGGTGACAACGACGACAACTACTATATAGTGATAACCACTATATAGTGATGACGCGGTAATAATAGAAGTGGTGATGGTACAGTAAAAGTAGTTGTGGTGACGACAACGAAGATAATGGTGAGTTGGGTGACAAAAATATTAGTGAGTAGAAATAGTAGATAATGGCATGAAGAGTGGAAAATGATGCTTGTTGTTGTGCTGCCGTAGAAATTATGGTAATGGCCATAAATAATATTAAAATAGTAATGTATTACTTTAAATAAAATTAATTTTCATCGTAAAACATTTTAGATAAAATGGAGTCTTTGTCCGGCAACTGACTTTAAATTGGATTTTTTGGCTTTTTGTTTGAAGCTTAAAAAGCCAAAAAGCTTGGTTTGGTAACTCCGTATTTTTTATTTTTTTGTTAATAATTTTTAATTTTACCCATAATTATTTTTATTCGACTATAAATTAAAAGTTTAAGAAAAAATTATTTGCAAAATTAAAAGTTCGTGAATAGCCAGTTGGAACAAGCAGCCCGTGAAGTGCTGCAAGCTTATAGCACAACCCATTGAAATGAGTTTGCAGTTCGGATAATAGTTTCGGCAAATACTGTTTTGACCAAACAGTTTTGGGTTTTTGCTCACAGTGATGTTTAATTTTTAAAGGAAAAATTATATTAGTTTTTATCCTAATTTAAAAACTAATAATACGGAAATCATTTCAAAAATTCAAAATATTTGAGTGACTTTAGGCCCGTTTGCTGGTGTTTTTTTAAATTATTATTTAAAAATTATTTTATAAAAATAAATTTAAGAAACAAGTTTATAATATATATTTTTTTTAAAATTGCGTTTTGTGCACTTTTTTTTAGAAACCCTAAGTCCTAATCCTAATTGGTCCCAAATCATGGAAGAGACGCCGACGCTAAGACACCGACGACGAGAGGACGGCGATTGGGTCGACGAAGGGCACTGTACCGTTAAGATGACGACAACGCTAAGACGTCACTGTTTTAAATTGAAGAAAAGAGGGATGAGGGGCGATCTCAGCGAGACTCAACGATAGCGACAGGTCGACGACGACGAGAGGACGACGACAACAGCGAGAATCGACGATGACGACGACGAAACTCGATTACAAAATGGCGAGATAAGACGAGGATGAGAGACCACGACGATAGTGAGAGGACGACGACGACGGTGACACAACGATGACACGAGGTTGAATTTTTAGGATTGACGACGGCAAAAGGACGACGATGATGGCGACACGACGCCAATGGCAACGTCTTTTCTTCGACGACGTTTTGATGACGGTCTCTTCGGTTTCGACGACGAGACACCATTGATTGAACAGAACAGCAACATCTCTTCGGTTTTGACGACGCCGACGACCACTGTGAAAGACGATGCCGACCTTCATCTGTGTTTTCATTTTGTCAGTTCATCTTTGTGTTGATTTAAAAAAAAAAAAACAATCAAGAAAAAATGCGAAAACATGTTTTATTTGTTTTAAAAAAATTTCACTTTTTAACTCACTTTCTCTGAGAGGGTATGCACAGTTGGCCGGTACGAATTGAGTAAAAATTTATTAATTAAATTATTTATAACAGTATAAAAAAATTTAATTCATCATCGAATTATTCATTTTATAAAATTGACAGATTAATTATTTTTTGAACAGTTTTACAATGACAAATTAGGCGAATTAGGCGAATTGACGATTTAAAAATTAAATAAATATTTTATTAAAATATTAATTAATTCAAAGTCAAAATAGAGATTTTATCAGTTTAAACAAAATATTTATGTAAAATTTTAAAAAAAATTTTAATAATACATTTGAGTACTAATAAAAAAAATATTCTACATTTATGATATAAGGTAATAAATATTAAATAAAGGATAACAAAATAAATAAACATAAGTCAGTGGCTCACGAAACCAATGACTCACTGTTATAGAAATTTAAAAATTAAAAATATTTTGAAGTTAAAGATATTTTGGTATGAGATATTGAGACATAAAATTTTTATTTTTTATTTTTTTATTTATGTCTTACGAATTAATAATTAGATTAAAAACTATGAGTTACAAATTAATAATAAAATAATAAGTACTATATACATGCGGATCAATTAAATAACGGGTAAAAATGATTGAAATTGCCACCATCAACCAACTTGTGTGATCTCTTTTTTAATCGTCCTATTTATTTTGCCATTTGTTTTTAATTTGCTTGAGTCGATACGGTATAAGTAAATGTGCGGCGGTGGGGTGAAGTGAGTTGAACGGCTATTTAAATAACGCTAATTTTTTTTTATTTTTTTAAAAAAAATGCTAACAAACGGATATTCAAAATTTTGAAAGTTTAATTCTCTATAAACTGTTTTCGGAAAAGAAGTCTCCAACAGAAAAGAACAATAAAAATGATTGAAAGGTAATTTCGAAAGAGTTAGGCTTCTCTTCGGTACATAAGTGGGCCGGGGAGGTCCATTTGCCTAAAATAAATATATTTTAATAATTTAAATTATTTATTTTATTATTTTTAATTTATATATTATTATCATAAAAAATTAAATTAATTATATATCGTTAATTATCTTAACAAATTATATTTTCTTCAATAAAAATAAATTGTGATGTTTATTTTATTATTTATTTTATTAACACAAATGTGATTGTTTTGATAGTTAACAATATCTAATTAATTTAATTTTAACAATAATATTATATAAATTAAGAACAATAAAATAAATAATTTAGATCATCAAAATGTATTTATTTTATGGGACTAAATTTATTTTATTTTTTAAAGTTAGACAAGACTAATACTAAGCCCTCGTTTGGCAAATTAGCTTAAAATTGACTTTTTAGACTTTTTGACTTTTTAGCTTAAAACTCAAAAAGCCAAACAACCTCGTTGTTTAATCAGGTTTTATTTTATTGGCTTTTTGATTTTTTTAATAATAATTTTTATTTTTACTCTTTTATTTTTTGAATTTTTGACTTTTTAGCTTCTTAGCTTTTTTGTTTGGCAAAACTTCATTTTGGTTGAAGAATAATCTTGAAATTTCATATCTAATTTATTTGGCCTTTTTAATGGCTTAAAAATTACTAATTTATTAACCGAACAAACTTTTAACTTTTTTGATTAAAAATTAAAAAAATGAACTTAAAATGATATTCCTAAACAAAACTAAAATATTAACAAAACTAAAATATTAACGACCAATTTCAAAAAATTTCTTACTATTCAAAACTAAAAGAAGCCTTATTGATTAAAAAAATAGGATAATTTTTACTAAAATCCTATTTCATGTTTCTTTTTATAATTAGATCATAGTATTAGTTCAACTTACTCTTAGGTTCTTTTTTGAAATCTTTTTTTGAGAATGCCCTTATATCCAATTTCAATCTTTACGTCTCTCCGATTTTTTCATCCACGATCGCTACAAAGGCTCTAAAAAATCAACGAGGTGATTCGATTTGAATGCTTGGAATGGCAGGAAGAGAAGATCATGGATATCTTTGTCATCCACGAAGTGCGAAAAAATCTTGGGATAGGGAGGAGAACTCATCCACGGATTGCGATTTGGTTCGGAATGTGAATTCGAATAATAGAAAACTACACAGTCGTCGAAAATCAGAGAGAATTTCATTCTCCGAAGTTTAGAAAGGTATTACCCATTTCGAATC
>JAOTRH010000013.1:11164543-11174787 GCA_034768845.1 Heliamphora exappendiculata | reverse complement strand
ACCATATGATAACCCGGATTTAGTATTGCAGAGGTGTGATTTAGCAATTTATTTAAAAGATTTGTGACAGGGATTATGACAGCTGGAAGGTGGATCTGTAAATATGGTAGGTGGATGAGTATCATAGTCAAAAAAGGAATTTAGATCTTCTTTATAAAGTTATTAGGCCTGGATGGATAATTTTGACTTTTTAATTTATTTATTTTTTTGATTAAAAATATCAAAAAGTTAAAATTACTTGTTTAGAAAAAAAGTAAAAAAAATTAAAAGTTAAAAAGTTAAATCAAAACACAAAATTTTAAAATATTATATTTAAACTCTAATCACTTTTAAAATGCAATAATAGTCTTTATTCATAACTTATTTACCACCAATACCAATTATATATAATTATTAATATCAAATATATAGAATGACAAAATTGTCTATTTTAAATAAAAAGCAAAAAAAATTATTTTTTTACCAAAATAACTAACTTCAAAAAATTAGCTTAAAGCTAACTTACAAAACAACCTACTTTAAATTAAATTAAAAATTTTAATTAAAAATATAAAAAAACAAAAAAATTAACATTTTAAGTTAGTTGCCAGTCAAGCCCATAATTGATCTAAAATCAATAATCATATAATTAAAATTATATTAATTTTAAAAATAATATGCGGACTACTCTTAAACTTATATTTATTAACTATTTTTAAAAAATAATATGATCCAATTATATCGCAAATTATATTCGATAAACTTAATTCTTTGTATAACTGATATTTTAAGTAACATATACAATAATAAGGTTCAAAATTTAAAAACATGTCACCGTGCACACAACAAAATATATATATATATATTTAAAAACCTACTAACCACCGTTCACTAAAAAAATAAATAACAAGTAAACAATGTCTAAATATTATATAAGTGTATTAATAAAATCATCTTTAAAAATATATTAATATTATAATTAGATCAAATTCTTTAAAAAAAATTGAAAAGAAGGGGAATCAGTCAAAAAATATTCTCAACAACAAAAGTAATAAGTTTTCATTTGGCTACAAGTTTAAGTCTAACTTAAAATCAATTTTTTAGTTTTTAACTTGTGGCCCGATAATTAATTTAAAAACTAATTTTTTTGTTTTTTTGTGTGCTTTTAATCAAAAAATTAAATTGAGTTTAAAGTATGTTGATTGGTAACTTAACTTTTAAGTTAATTTTTTTTAAGTTAGTTCTTTGGGTAAAAAGTTAGCTTCTTATTTTTTGTTCAAAGTTAGTAATTTTATTCTTTTATATATTTAATATTAATAATTATATATAGTTGGTAATGATAGTAAATAAGTTATGAATAAAGAGTATTATTGTATTTTAAAAATAATGAGAATTTTTGATTTGAATATTATTAGAGTTTGTGTTTTGATTTAACTTTTGAACTTTTGAACTTTTTTGTTTTTTCGGCAAACGAGCAAAGTTGATTTTTTTTGCGTTTTTAACCAAAAAGTCAAGTTGCCAATCAGGGCTTTAAAGTCTCAAAAGGTAAAAAGTCTTATTTTTTAACCTCCAACTTTTAATCTATTTATTTTTAAAATTTTTGACTTTTTTCATAATAATTTTTAATTTTATCCTTCTACATATAAAATTATATAAATTCTAACCAAACAATTATACTCTAGCTCATTTAAACTAAAGAACAACTACGAAATTTCGCATTAAGCTTATTTAGTGGTTTAAAAGTTACTATTTTTTAACAAAATAAATTTTTTTAATTTTTTACCTTAAAGTGATTTAAAGCTAAAAAATCCATTTAAAGTCAAGTTACTGAATTAAAGCTAAATAAAATAAAAATATTATAAACTCATAAAATATTATTTGTAAATTTACTTATAATTTGAAATAAGTAGTTCAAATTAAATTATCTGTGATGTGAGGTGCACTGTAAATAAATATGACCTATTTATTTTAAATTATAGGTAAATGTATAAAAATGTTTTATGAATTTATAACATAAATAAAATAAATAAATTACAGACAGTGGATATTTGGACCGGGACAAAATAAATGAACCGGGATCCGTAAGAACGAGTAATTGCCGGAGAAATGAGCGGGCCAGTCGCGTGGGTCCCACTCTCCTAGATGTGGCCCACCCCCATTATGTCCTCCCCCATGTGAACACACTCTCTCTCTCTCTCTCTAGTCTTTACACGCACAAAAATCAAACTCAAACCCCACTTTAGGTTTCGAAAGCGAAATAAAAAAGAATTCTTTCTTCAAACTTCTGGAAATCAAAACGCTTCATCTCCAAAACAACAACGGACCAAACCTCACTCTTTCTCTCTCTACACTTTTACAGAGAGAACCAAAAGACAAGTTGCCGCCGCCGCCGGTGACTCTCCTCCGGCCAGAGTGTATTTCTCTGTATAAATACATGTACGTGCATATATATATAGAGAGAGAGAGAGAGAGAGGGATAGTGAGAGAGGTGTTTGAGAAATGTCTTCATCTCCAGGGGCATCACCGGCTCCGACGTCACCACCTGCGACAAACACAACCTCACCGCCACCTGCGACACCTCCGCCGTCGACAAACACTACCTCGCCGTCTCCATCCAGTCCAACACCGCCCGCGTCTTCTCCGCCGCCTGCATCTTCTCCTCCGCCTCCCGCGACTCCAGCTCCATCGAAATCTCCATCGCCTCCTACACCGGCCAACTCACCGCCTCCGTCTTCAAGTTCGTCGTCGTCTCCGCCTCCGCCGGCGACTCAGAGTCCGCCGCCTCCAGGGACTTCAACGTCTTCCCCGCCTCCTCCGTCAACGTCGACTTCTCCGTCGCCTCCATCGTCGTCAACGACTCCATCGCCTCCTTCGCCCTCAACGACTCCGTCGCCTCCGTCGAGCTCATCGAGTATATCACCAGGGCTTGTTGTTGGGATTGCAATTGGCGGTGTTGCCATTCTTGCAATTTTGAGCATTTTTTTCATATGTTGCAAAAGGAAGAAGAGAAGAAGAGAGCATGATTACTATGTTCCACCACCGCATGGGCCTAAAGGTGCAGCCTCTTTCGATCTATTGCTGTTAGTCGTGTTGTCATGGATATTTAAATGCGCATCATTTTTTCTGTTATTTTCACGTGCATTTATGCTTACACTTATTCCTGTCTGATAATTCTCCGGATTTTGATTAATTCATGGATTTGATGTTTAATTTGTTTTTGGAAGTATAATTTAGAATTGTGTAATTATTGTCAATCTGAGATTGCATTGTAGATCTGGTCAGAGTTTGGGAATTGCCTAATCTTCCAACTCGAAATGGTACTTTTCTCCTGTTAAAATTTTCGAATTCAGCATTGGCATGATGGACTGGAGTTGCTTTCCTCAAACTATATAAATCGGATCATTACGTTCTTGCTCTGGGATGGTGAATGTCTTCCATTTGTTGGTTTGTAATTGACTTCTTTTATAATTCATGAACTGACATTTGAATGTAATATATTAATTATTTGTGGATGTGCAACTCACGAGAAAGAAAAAGGAAAAAACAATTAAAGATGGGTTCTCTGAACGTGAGAGGTAGATTAATTGGTGAAGTCATGCCAGGTCTCTGGCATTAATATCGGCCTTCACCCAGTTTGGGGGCCTTCTGTGTGGCAATTGGCATGCCACCATTGGAACACAGAACTATGAATTGCTATATGACTGACACTAGTTTCAAGATGAATGAAAAAAAAAACAACAACATGAGGCTTATCTGTTGAGATTTCCAGTTCCTACTTATGTTTGTATGGAGACAAGATTTTGGCAAATGCTTGAGAAATCACAACATGCAATATTTAATATTTTGCATAAGAGTATTGAAAATTATTGTAATCTTCTCAAGTGCTTATTCAGACTTTGCCTCACTCGTTCTGATGCTTGTTTGTAATTGCTAGATGACCCTTATGGTCACCCACAACAGCATTGGCAACATAATGTTCCTCCACCCGGGGATCAAGTGGTCACAATACCACCTAAACCCTCTCCTCCACCTGCAGTTGCATCACGCCCTCCACACTCACTGGGTCGTCCTCCTACGCCCCCTCCTCATCCTCTGCCACCTTTCATGAGCAGCAGTGGAGGTTCTGGGTCCAACTATTCGGGCGGTGAAACCCCCTTGCCACCTCCTTCCCCTGGTATGGCTTTAGGTTTCTCAAAGAGCACATTCACATATGAAGAATTGGCAATGGCGACAGATGGCTTTTCAAATGCCAACCTCCTTGGGCAAGGTGGTTTTGGATATGTGCACAGGGGAGTCCTTCCTAATGGGAAAGAAGTTGCGGTTAAGCAGCTGAAAGCGGGAAGTGGTCAGGGGGAACGTGAATTTCAAGCTGAGGTTGAGATCATTAGCCGAGTGCATCACAAACATCTTGTTTCATTAGTTGGATACTGCAGCACTGGGTCCCAAAGAATGCTTGTTTATGAGTTTGTTCCAAACAGCACCATGGAGTTTCACTTACATGGTAATTGTTTGTCAAATGTCTATTTCTTTTGGTTTTATTTTCAATATGCATGGAAAGATGTTTGGAAACAAACCTTTTGTATATTAATTCACCCCCAGGTTTACAAGTCATATTATAGGCTTGAGTTTCTATAAATCTGTTGAGCTGATTCTGGGTGCTTCTGGTAAAAAAGGATTTTGACAGAAAATAAATTCTTTCAGGAAAGGGAAGACCTACAATGGATTGGCCGACAAGGCTGAAAATTGCTCTAGGGGCTGCAAAAGGACTGGCATATCTGCATGAGGACTGTAAGTTCTCTTTGTGTGTTTATTTACATTTAGTATAGAAGGAAGAGGCAAGTTCTTGGTAAATGATGTTGAAATTATTGTTGTTATTATTATTCTTTTTTAAATAGAAGAATCTGTATTTGCAGGCCATCCTAAGATCATACATCGTGACATTAAGGCTGCTAATATATTGCTGGATTTTAACTTTGAGGCAAAGGTAAGGTTTATTTATAGGCGCGTGCCAAGAATCATTAGATTTGGGATATGCATAACTGAAGTATGCTGTAATAAATCTAAATACCAGTTTTCCCCAACTATTTTGTCAATACTCAAAACATATGTCCTAGAAAAATTGGAAGCTTTTGCTCTTTCCAATTGAGATATGAGTGTTGTGGTTCTATTAGTAACCAAACCAAATTAAATTTTTGTTCCAATCAATTGGGATCAACGACATGAATCTTTTACGTCATTCTATTCTTTTAAGAGTCATATTTTCAATTAGTTTTTATAGGTTCATACATTTACTTAATACCGCATCCCATGTCAATGTAGGTTCACCCTTCTCCCTAACGTTTTCATTACTCGTGATCTTTTCGTTTTTTTTATTACTACATTAACTGGTTTACGTTGTATGTGCCGAAACCACCTTAATGTATTTTCTCTCAACTTGTCCTCAATTAGTGCGACTCCTACCACTTCACGAATTTTTTCATTCATAATTTTATTTTTTCTAGTCTTACCACGCATTCTCCTTAATATTCTCATTTTTGCAACACTCGTCTTATTTATGTGATATTTCTTAGCAGCCCAACATTGCTTAAGGGGGATGTCCTAGCATTGACACGTAAATTCTTTAGATTCATGTTCATAGAGATCCGACGGATTTTTTGATGTGCTGGCTGTCAACTACTTAACGCACAACTCTCCTATTTTCTCCGGGTTTGGGACTGACTGTATAACATATAATACTTTAAGCACTACACTGGTAGAGTTGGTGTGATTCTTTTAGTGTCTAGTGATAATGCTAGGAGTGGGAGAATATTGAAAAATCACAAGTGAAAAGCCCAACGCACTGAATTGGTTGTCCTGACTATTATTATTCAGTCGGTAGACCTTTATTTTTCCTTCTCAGGTTGCAGACTTTGGACTTGCAAAGTTTTCTTCTGATACCAACACTCATATATCCACGCGGGTGATGGGCACTTTTGGGTAAGACCTACCTTGTCTCCGGCATCCTTTATGTTCTTTGATGGCGTTTATTAGTTTGCGTCTTTGAGAAAGACCCACATATGACCTCAATCTTTTGTGTAGTTCTTGCTTCTCATATAACCTCAGGTTAAATCTGTACACCCAAATTTTTTCAGCTGTATTTTTCATCCACTTTTGGGCCAAGTTTTTCATGAAATCCGAAAGTTGAGCTGCAGTTGCTTCCAATTGTAATTGGTTTTGCTATTGTTGTCTGATTATATTTTTCATGGTGTTTATTAGTTTCAGTGTTTGAGGTGATGAGGTTTGCAAGAAGAGAATAGCAGCTTGATTTGTTATTGTATATAGTAACAGTGAGTATTTCTGTAATGTTGTACTTTTAGTATTTGAAGAGTCCTCATATAGGCCTCTATTCTCTCTCATTTGAGAGGAACCAAAATGTGAGAAATTCCAAGTTGGTTGGTGGGGTACGACTCACGTGTATTCCTCTCGTCTTTGTCTCCTTATTAGGGACTGTTGTTTGCCTTGATTTTGTGTGAATTCCCAGTTTACATTGGTCATTGAGAAAGACCTGCCTTTGAGCTTGGTCTTTTTCGGAGTTGTTGCCTATGTTACATAAACTCGGCTATGGGTGTCGAGGGCGGGTGCATGTCTAACCATTGTATTCATCTATAATTCATGTTTCCAAGGATATGGAGACATGCAAAAATATTCTTATTTTATTTTCTGAACTAAAGGGTGCATACATGTTGACAGAGATTTCACTCATTAATTGGGAGTTTTTATGTATTAGTTTATTGTAAACTAAATTCCTAGACCCACTTTGTTACGTGGATGTCAGGTGGACATTTCAGACACGTCCTCATACTCTTAGCCAAGTATCGAGTGTCCAACATTGGTTTTTGCATTTAGAGGAGTCCGTGTATGTAACACAAGTTCGTGCTTTTCTTATGCATGTGTCACAATTCATAACATCCGCACAGTTTGTTATTTAGTCCGCACTAGTGATTTCGTACAAGCAATTGTGTGTATAAATGAAGGGTTAAATTTGGACACCTGGGCTTGTGCTGCTGTATTTTTCTTCCACTTTGTGGTCACTGTTCATTTGAGAATCTGAAACCTGCACTTCAGTTGCTTCTAATTGTAATTGATTTTGCTACTGCTGTCTGATTCTAGATGCTCTGTTCTCATGTCCAAGTTGCAAATTCTGTCCGATAATGACATCACATTACACTATTGTATGCAGCATTCCTAATTAAAATATGATTCAAATCCTAATATGCTCATCCCATTTCTAGATACCTGGCTCCAGAATATGCTTCTTCTGGGAAACTTACGGACAAGTCAGATGTTTTCTCATTTGGGGTCATGCTTCTGGAATTCATTACTGGACGCCGACCTGTTGACTCAAGTCAAGCTTTCATGGATGATAGCTTGGTAGATTGGGTGAGCAATTACACTAAACCATCTACGTATGTATTGGCCATGTGTTTCGTAGTGTGGAGCTCAGATATTATGGAAATCATAGATATCATGCAAATCATTTAATGACCGTCTTTTGTATCCCACTTAATGAAACCTTTTGTTTTGTTTGTTCATTTTCCCTTTTTCTTTTTGCTTGCCTAACAAAATTGACTCTGTTTTAGGCGAGGCCTTTGCTCACACGAGCTTTGGAAGATGGGAACTTTGACACCCTTGTTGATCCACGGTTGCAAAGGGAGTACAACCACAATGAGATGGCTCGCATGGTTGCTTGTGCTGCTGCTTGTGTGCGTCATTCAGCACGACGTCGACCACGAATGAGCCAGGTAATTAACTTGGCTTTTAAGAGCTCACAGATTTATTTGTACAAGATACGCAATTCCATTGTCTTGTGCATAATGAGTGATCTGGAAGGAGCCAAAAAGATCCAAATCAGGCAATGCATTCAGAATCCAGATGAAGTCTATTGTTACAGCAGAAAGTCGGGCCTGGGTTTTGAGACTGACGGGTCCATGAATAATGATCAGCTTTCAGCATAGTTCTCATCATTGGATTCTAACTCATTACCATTTTACGAAAGTAGTTCTTGAATCAATTTTCCAATTCCTTTCAATAATGAGTGTGCCTTTGACATGGCCAAGCTTGCACCATAAGACATGAGCAGTTATTATATTGGCTATGTTATTGTCATACGGTGCCTTGAATCCAACATGTATTACTCTATTCGTTCGGGACCCTCTTGACCCGATTAATGGGCAAATACCCAATGTTTTGTATTGGGTATTTTCTGAACTAGTCCGTTGTAGGGTTGTAGGGTTTCCTATATGAGGGTGCGTATGCAGCCTCAATCATTTATTATGTGTGTAATAGTGACAAATATTGCCGGTTTGGCTTGTATCCTCCTGCATAGTGATGCTTCTGGCAATCTTCGCTCGTGGATGTAGGTTTACAAATTGAATTACGTAAATTCTTTGCGTATTGCGTGCGATTGATTTGTTGTTCTCGCTTTATTTGTTTTGTCATAACAAGCAATATGTCGAGTTTGTTGTGTTACAATGCTCAAGGGTTTGATGCTATAGATACAAGATGGTCATGTTTCAACTTACATGTTCCATTTTTATGCTATCTTCTAACTGATAACCTTAGCTGGAATCATGCAGGTAGTACGGGCCCTAGAGGGAGATGTATCTTTGTCTGATCTTAACGAAGGAATCAGACCTGGGCACAGCACCGTTTACAGTTCTTATGGCAGCTCGGACTATGACACTAGCCAATACAATGAGGACATGAAGAAATTTAGGAAGATGGCACTGGGAACCCGGGAGTATGGAAGCAGCGAGTACAGTGGACCAACTAGTGAATATGGTTTGTATCCCTCTGGCTCGAGTAGCGAAGGCCAACAAACCACTCGAGAAATGGAGATGGGAAAGATGAAGAAAGACGGTCGAGGGTTCAGTGGAAGCTCATGACAACCACCCCCTAATTCTTATGCCATCTCTTGTTTGTTAATTTGAATCGCAGAGATGGCATGCCTGGTATGAGCTAACTACATTTTTTCCCCATATTTTTTCCCTAAAAGAATGCTGTTTCTTGTATCTATTAGGTATATACGACTAAATAATTGAGATACTGTATCAATTCTTTTATTTGATGCTTGAGTGTGAGCTTGGATTTGGGTGTTCATGTCTCTTGAGAGTTCTGCTTTACCTTGCTTTACATTGCTTTACTTTGAAACTTGACAATTGGATTAGGATCTGTTGGAAGGGAGATGACTAACTACTAAGGCTGTGTTTGGATCTTATATTCATGGAGTGATTTGCAAAATTGAAAAGCAGAAAGGGAAGTAAGAAACAAAATTAGCTTTACAAATCTTATTCGTTATCTTCTCTTCACGAATCCCTCCACGAATCCAAGATCCAAATACAATCTAATTGCAAATTCTCTATATATCGTATGGGCATCGTCAGGTAAGATTCATACAAAATAAACCAGGTGGACAGGTACAGTGGTGGTGCATTGTGCATCAGCATCCCAAGCATAATGATGTGAGGATGAGATTTTGTGGTTCAATTCATTGCAAGTTGACCTTTCCTACTTGTTTGAATTTGAAAATGGTGCCCCATTGTGGCTTTTGCCAGTTCACAAGATGTTGCTTTGTGCACATGGCCTTGTGTTGTTCTTAGTGTCTTTTGTTGGTTTCAGTGGACAGGTGAAGGCATATTCCACCAAAATTTTATTATGTTGTTTCAAATAAATGTGTCAAATGCAGGGGATGAGCTCTCCTTTATAATCTCTCCCTTTTATACCCTTCAAGATTGTGTTTCGTGGGTTTAACATAGATAGGTTCAATAACTCGAACTGTTCATTTAATATGCTTGCGAATATCATTTATTTAAAAATTTAATTTAACCAGACATTGATAATTTCACGAATAAATTGTATTTTACTTTATAAAAGCAATGTTTTTTTTTAAAAAAAATGTACTTTGTAAGTTTAAATTTTTAAAACATGATTTGTTTATATATTTATTGATATTTGATGATAATGAGAGTCTTCCAAATGGTGATGCTCATCAAGAGTATTGAGGTAGTTAAAAGTATCATTGAGTGGGGGTCTTTGGATTTGGTTTTAACATTTATACGGGGTGTTTGGTATAGCTATCAGCAGTAATTATAAGTTATAATTTTTTAAAATATTAATAATTTTTTTTATAAATTATAATTATTTTTTATTTTAATTATAAATTATAATTTTTATTAAATATTTATAATTTTTATTATAAATTATAATATATAAATTATTAATTTTAA
>JAOTRH010000013.1:11154351-11164443 GCA_034768845.1 Heliamphora exappendiculata | reverse complement strand
AACCTTCTCCAAAATTTATAACATTAATTCCAAATTTATAGTTGATATTGTATATTATATATTAATAGTTCCTTTAAATTTTCTTATTGCTTACAAATTTGTAAACAATTGCTGTATCTAAATTACTTTAATTTCTTCTCAAATTATTTATTATTTAATAAAAAAAGTAAGTCATAATTTTTTTTGAAATTGATTTTCATCTCCCCGCCACTCTTTTTGGATAATTATGTCTCCCCCAGCCTTATTATACTTAGATAAAAAGATTATTTTATAAAAAAGTTATAAAAGAAATTAAAAAATATAAATAAATAAATGTCTAAAATTTACTTTAAAAGTTATTTTTAAGTGTGATGATCATAAGTGAGAATAATACTAAATTTTAGTTACTTAATATTTTTGAATTTAATGATTTTGAATAATAGTTTTTCAAATTTATATTTTGCACTTAAAGTTGAAATCAAAAATTATATTTCGCAATGTATATTCAACAAATAATAATAAACTTGGGGTTATTTGTTATTCCGGATAAGATTAGATTGAATATGAGGTATTTATAATACTGAGAGTCCCACATGTTTTTTTGTATACCAATTGATTATGAATATGATGATGTATATAGTGAGAAATTTGGTTCATGTTTGGTTAAAGTCAGATAAAGAATAGGATAAGAGTTGTATAGTTATTATGACAGTTAGATAAAGATGAAAGATAATCCGAAACTTGATTCTAATAATACCAATGAAGATTTGGTATTATTAATTCCATGAATGAGAGATTAGTAATCCCTTTTTTATCGGACTATTAATTTGAGTCTTGCAATATAAATATGGGACTCTCACAATAATAAGCGGACAAATTTTTTTTGGTGGGCTACCATTGTCCCCTAATCCAATTCAACCCCTTCTAATGCCTCATAACAAACAAGACCTTAGATTTAAAACTTAAAACTAACTGTGAAATTATTTAAATTTGTTTAGGTGTGTATTTTAAAAAAAATTTACACTAATATTTTTTTATTACTCATCGGCATTTGTATTTATATTTTTAATTTAATCAATTCAAAAAAAAAGTGATTTCACCCTATAATTAAAGAAAAAATAATCATATACCAAGAGCATATATAGATAGTGTATTAATTAAAATTTATGAAAATATCATAATTTAAAATGACTTTAAAAATTTACTATATATATTTTAAAATCTAATTATATCATATTTCTATATTTAATTATTAATACGATAATAAATTATTTCCAAAACTAGAAAAATACCAAACAAAATATACATGATAAATAATTAAATAAAGAAATTTGTGCATGATCTTGGAGACAAAATAGCAAGATCTAAAATATACAGAGCTGCATTAACTAATATGATTTATACAAATATTTTTCAATTTTAAAAATAATTAACTAAATTAGTTAACCAATTAATTAATTTAAGTAAAAAAATTAAAAAATTATAATAGAATTTTAGATTATCGGTAAGGCTCCAAGATAAAAATTCTGTTTATTTAATATATATATATATATATATAATTTTTAACGCAACTATTTTAAAAAAAATTCTTAACATAAATTAGTATCTATTTTAAGAAACTCTAGTAGAGAATCCATTTTAGGAAAATCTCTTAGTTAATCTCATTTTAAAATTTGAACATTAGGATTTGATAACTCATATTGGTAAATAACAAATCAAATAATTTATAAATAACTTTAAATTCAAAATTTTAAAAAATTAAAATTTAAGTTTTGAAACTCCGAGAACGTTTTAGACGAAAATCCTTTTTTGTATACTTAGATTTTGGTTGGATTCTATTTTAAGAACTTAATTAGGGATAAATCCTAAGTATTGATTATCTATTCAATTATATTTTATTTTTAAATATTTTTAAAAATTATAAACTATTTTATCATCAAATTATAAAAACGTGATATATATGGTTGTATTTATAAATTTAATGCACATAATTGATTTTTTTTTAAATGATACGAACTTTTCGTTTTGAATGATTTGTTAGTTTGGCCAGTGTGATTTTGTCATTAAATATTATGTAATGAAAAATAATTATTTTTCTCAATATAAGTAAAAAGAAAATAATGTTCATTTTCAAAATTCTCGCTTTGTCATTTCATGTTTTTAATATAAAAGCCATATCTAGTTTCATGTTTATTTCATGAAAAATTGTTCATTTTTTCAGTGTTGCTTGAGTAATAGGTGAATTTCATCATTCAATATTCTTATTAGTTCCTAAATGTACTTCTTTCATTCTCTTTTACACTTTTCATTAATTTTTTTATTTTCTACAACCTAACAAGAATTTGAATGAAAATTTGTTATACTTTTCTCATTAGTTTTTACTGCTGTTTGATTAATAAATAAATTTTATCATTCGGTATTCTCATTAGTTTTTATGCATGTTTTTTTTTCATTCTCATTAATATTTTTCCGATTAATGTTCTCTTTTTTTTTTTTGCCACAAACTAGAATTTGAATGGGAATTCATTTTTATTTTTTATTGTTGAAAAGTATAAATGAGATATTTCACCATTAATGCCGAAAAATTGAGAACAGATGCTGCAAAAAAAAACCTTTAGATTTGATTTAAACTGTGTTGTCTCTTATTGAAAATAACTTATAAGAAAAGTGTGAAATATTTTTGAATACATTGAGTTAAAACTAAGGTTGAATTATATGTATTTTAAAGTATAAATTAAATCGGTGTACAAACTCTTGCGTTTCTTGTTTAATGAAATCTCATTTTTATTTGGTAGTTATTATTTTATGATACGTATATTTGTATGGAGTGACTTTGCATGAATAAATCTCTCATATAGAAGGTATTTGAGGTACATTATTTTTTTGTCCTTTTTGAGGTACATTATTTAGAAATGAGACTTATCATAATATAAATTTTTAAATAAAATTTGTTCATAAATAAGTCACTAAATGAGAACTTGTGACTGAATTACTCTTATTTTAATATTTATACACTTCTAAAAATATAATCTGTAATTTTACAAGTATTAATATATTTTATATAAATATTAATATATTTTTGACTCATTATAGTTATCATTTTACAAAAATTAATGTGGGAAAATGAGAAAACTATTTAATTCTTGGCTCAACCCTTTACCTTGGACACTCAACCAATTGAGATTCTTGCACTCATTCTAATATTCAGATAAAAATATATGTGGATAAGATTTTCTGATGGATGCCACGCTACACAGCAATACATGTCTTACATGCAGATTCATCTCTCTCTCTCTCTCTCTCTCCATGCTCGGAACTATGAACTCAAGAGGTAACACCTACACACTCCTCTGTGCATAATCTGAAACCCTCCGCGTTCGGATGTGGCTTTTCATGTTTCTGATTCGTAAAATTTAGGGTTTTCTTGAATTTTTTGATTGGAATTTTGATACCCAGGTGGGATTTTGAGGGATTGAAGAACCATAGTAATACATTTTGTCAGGATTATATCAGTTTTGTTCCCCAAATCCAGTTTGTTTTGATATAGCAAACTGCTTTATTATCCTTTTTTCACCTTCTACTTATTTGTGATTATGGGGTTACTTTCTCGGCCTCAACTGTTTTTACATTGAAAGTTCAGGGAATATGCTGGCAAGGGCTTGGCTATCTCTTTCACTCCTACATGGTTTGGGGGTGAGGCATTCTGTTATGGCAGAAAACAGAACAAAAAAATAAATAAATAAATAACATAATCACACACATAAGTACGATTTATGTGGCTCTTCCAAAACTAGGAATATGTTCACGGAATTGGGACAATTTTACTATGGAATGAGACTATACAATACAAGAGTACAAAATATTAGTCAGAAGCAGGGGATATAGAACTGAAAAATGGGTCAGAAGAAAAAAGGGGTCCAAAAGAATTTTCATCCAAACTTCCGCTCCATGGACTAAATTTCACCAAAAAAATTAAAACATTAAAAACCACATGGCCATTAGAATTGGTCGGGTCATGGTCCTCATGGATCAGGTCCAACGCACGAATCCACACACCTAATACATCCTGGCTTGGCTTGATTTTCTTTTTAGCTATTTAAATTTTTTTCCACATATTCTTCCATTAAGGAAAGTGGATTGTTTTGCGAGCTTCTATGCATATGTTGTAATAGATTATCCATGAGATAGTGTTACTGATCACTTGTTTCCAATTGTTGAGCTTTCATGAACTTGAAGTTTCAGTTGACAAACTGGTCTCATTTCTCTCTAGCCTTTAACCTGAGGTGATAACTCACATGGTTCTTTCCATTTTGGATCCACTTCGTTTGGCAACCGGCTTAAAGCTGGCTTTTAGTTTTTTTCTTTAAAGCTCCCAAAAATTCAACTGCCAAACATCAATTTTTTCTCTTTACACGGTGGTTTAATATCATTTTTTAACCAATCGAGGTTTTTGCTTATTTGGCTTTAAAGCTCAACTTTAAGCCAAGTTACCAAATATTGAAATAAGATGCATATTATCAATTGAAGCCAAATACTGATCAACTATCTTTGAGTTGATTCATCCCTGCAATCCATGTTATGCTGATGGTCTGGTTGATTGGTTGTAGGATCTCTCTAAGGATGATATAATTCTGGAACTCTCTGCCGAGGACATGAATGTGGGTTGAAAAGCAGGTTATGTAGCCTGGGTGCATACCCGCTTGTTGGTATTTATAATTGGTCAAAGCAATAAATCTTCTGAGATATTAAGTTTGGTACAGAAGAAATGGGATTTTGGTAAAAAGGGGGATCATCCTGTGCCATCAGAGGTAAACCCCAAAACGGAACAATAACGGGCAAGAAACAGATCCAAGCATCACCCACAATGGTATTGTGGCAGCAACTCAATTCGTTTATTTGATTTATCTAAATATTTCACTGTGTTACTTTTTATTTCATTTTCTTGAACCTATGTGGAGCAGATGAAATGCACACACATTCTCATGATCTTTTAACAAAATTGTCAGAAACAACAATTGCAAATTCTGATTTTCTAGTAACTTGCCTGTTTCACTTTGTTACACCTGTGTGTAGGACACTTGCTTGGACAAACACAACATTAACTCACAGGTCTGTTTTCATTTTTCTATTGGTCATTTTTTTGTTGTTGATAATTTAATCTGGCAGGAACCAGGTCAGCATGAGAAGGAACAAATATGTCCAATTCCAACTTCTTTAAGTTCCCGAATTGAATCCTGCTGCCTTGTATGCTCGGGAAACAATACGTGCACAACTGTTCGTTCAAGAACAAAACTGATGAATATTTTGATTGAGAAGAGAAAGCCTCAAGAAGTTCACTCCATTCTCAAAGGTTTGACAGAAGAAGGACACAGACCAACTCTTGTAACGTACACGACTGTCTTAGCTGCCCTGACCCTTCAGAAGCGTTTCAAATCCATTCCTTCACTTTTATCTAAGGTGGAAGAGAGTGGTCTGAAGCCCGATTCAATATTCTTCAATGCAATGATTAATGCTTTCTCAGAATCGGGCAATGTTGAGGAGGCAATGAAAATCTTTCAGAAAATGAAGGAGAGTGGATGTAAGCCTACAACCAGCACATTTAATACCTTAATTAAAGGGTTTGGGATTGTTGGTAAGCCTGAAGAATCTTTGAAACTGTTAGAGCAAATGCCGCATGAAAATGTGAAACCCAATGATAGGACATATAATATTCTTGTCCGAGCCTGGTGCAATTTGAACAACATTACAGAGGCATGGAATGTGGTGTATAGGATGGTTGCATCTGGTCTGAGACCTGATGTTGTCACGTACAACACATTAGCACGGGCTTATGCTCAGAATGGGGACACGAGTAGAGCTGAAGCAATGATATTGGAGATGCAGAACAACGAAGTGTTTCCCAATCAGCGAACTTGTGGAATCATCGTTAAAGGATATTGTAAGGAAGGTAATATGCTAGATGCCTTGCGGTTTGTGTATAGGATGAAGGATCTTGGAATGCATCCAAATCTTGTTGTTTTCAATTCACTTATCAAAGGATTTCTTGACATTACAGACACTGATGGAGTTGATGAGGTGCGTTCTACCTGTATTAGGCACTCAGATGATTTATGCTCATAATTGTATATGTTAGCCAACTTTCATGAGCAAAAATGCATTTTTATTGTTTCCAATCTAATATATATGCTAGGGAAGCTAAAGTTGTCAAAATTCTTAAAGAATAAAGTTTCGCTTATGAAATCAATATCATTGACTGTA
Source organism: Heliamphora exappendiculata (assembly GCA_034768845.1). NCBI lineage: Eukaryota > Viridiplantae > Streptophyta > Magnoliopsida > Ericales > Sarraceniaceae > Heliamphora > Heliamphora exappendiculata. The sequence continues at coordinate 11,158,206 of JAOTRH010000013.1, read as the reverse complement.
ATTTTGTGTTTGGGATAATTCACATGCATTCTGCTCAATTTAAGAATCAAACTAGACATCACTAGCTGCTGGCATGGACGGTATCTGCTGCCACCAGAAAGTGGCGTTGTGCACGCTTAAGTCCATTTTAGGACTGGGTGTTGGGAAACAAACCAAACACTCAAGCAATAGCACGAAGAACATATACGAGGGTCGGAAAGAATGTGTATGTGCACAGCTCATACTAGGGTTTCACTATATTGTGAACGAGGGCCAAGTTATCATCGCGGTTGCTATGATAGCCAGAATTTATATGCTAGGGTTTGCATCAATACATTACCGAATACCGTTCGTACTAATCAGGCTTTACAGACCCAACACTGTGATGGGTGCATCTTACTTGTCAGAATAGAAAATGAAAAGAAAAGGTAAGACTGTACAGTTGACTGCCGCTTTGTTCTGGCTCCTATATGAACGCAGATATCCAATTTCTTGGTTTCTCGATAAAGGAATGCTTTATATTTCCATAATCCACAGACTTACAGCATTCGTATGTATTTGGGTTTTTATAGTACATCTCTTTTATTCTCTTCCTCGGTTCTTTTCCTTCTTCCTTTTTGAGTAGTTTTCTTAGAACTACCATTTATCATGACCATCATTCTGGCAGGCACTGACATTGATGGAGGAATTTGGGGTTAAACCGGATGTGATAACTTTTAGCACCATGATGAATGGTTGGAGTTCAGCAGGACTCATGGACAAATGTCGGGAGATCTTTGATGACATGGTGAAGGCTGGCATTGAACCGGACATCCATGTATTTAGCATTCTTGCCAAAGGATATGTGCGTGCCCGAGCACCCGGGAAGGCCGAATCAGTCCTGACAATGATGGAAAAGTTTGGAGTACACCCAAATGTTGTAGTTTTCACTACAATAATCAGTGGATGGTGCAGCGCAGGAAAAATGGAGTATGCCCTGAGGGTTTACAAGAAGATGTATGAACTTGGCATTTCCCCGAACTTGAAGACTTTTGATACCCTAATATGGGGATATGGAGAAGCAAAACAGCCATGGAAAGCTGAAGAATTGCTCCAAATTATGCAAGAGAAGGGTGTTCAGCCGGAGAAGAATACTGTTCAGCTCGTTGCAGATGCGTGGCGTGCCATTGGATTAGCGAGTGAAGCCAAGAAAATTATGCATGATGTTGAAAAAGAACAAATAATCGTTTCAAATACCGATAAAAATGAGGTACCAGCAGAGAGCCAGGAGAGAGTTTACCAGAAAGAAAACCTTGGTGCTGATTATTCCAATCTCCTGCAGATACCTGGTTCACCGATGAACAATCAAAACGCTCCACCTACCAGTAATGCTAGAAGCCGATTGGTGCTGAAACGTTTGAAGTTCTCGTCCGATAGGCTTGGTGCTGCAACGAAATTGACGTTTGTTGCTGATAGGTGTGGAGTAGCTGCAAAACCGCTGATGGTATGGCACAAGCTGTGCAAACCGATGGAAATTTATGGGCCTTGTATCAATTCTGGTAGATTGGCGATATGAAATGGACGAAAGGCCTCTGATTCGAGATAATTATCAAGAACTTGTTACCGGGGATGATTGCAACTTTTAGAGTTACTTGGGAAGGATAGTTCTTCAAATTCAGCCATCTTGCAGCATCGTGACATACACCTTTGTTTCTACCAGGATAACTGATTTTGCAAGTTCCTTAGTCATGAATCTGCATAAAATGTATGCATACAGTAGCTAGTGATTCCAGGCAGATAAAGATATATACTGTCAATTCTTTACTGAAGTAATGAAAAGTGATTTCTCTCTAGAGAAAGGAATGTCGTCTGTATTGATTTGGCCATTTTGGCCATTCTTGTATGGAAAAATCTAGGGACACATTAAATTTGCAATAATCAACCACACAAAAAATATTTCAGCCATTCAAAGGCAAATGAATCCCCCAAGTGAGTTCTACATGCATGGGAATGACTGAGATCATTTTCTGTAGCTGGTTGTTTCATTTTTCTGTGGACAAAAAATAATTGTTCTAGTATTGGTGATAACATACTCTCAGCCTACATGTACCATAGATAAGTGTTTTTAATAGCAAGAGGACGCGGCAATACCGTATTTCCTATTTTTTACTCAAGATAATCATGTAAATTTACATTGTGTAGGCACATGGACACCCGATAGGTCGAACCTACCGTATAATTTCTCGTTTTCGAGTCATTACTTTCATGGTTATATGATTTCTGTCCTTCTCCCATGGTCTTGCATTGATGGATCTTTGTTGAGGTCTTTAACTTGGTGATGGCCGAAGGCTAGAATCAATTGTGGTCACAATTAATATGCATGAGCACACAATTTTGATTTTTTTTTGCGTTTTATCCAAATAAATAATGTTAATTTTTTTGATATTTTTAGCTAAAAATCAAATAGGCTAGTTTGCCAATTAGCTTTTAAAAGGGACATAATTTTCTCCCTTTTACCATCTAGATTGGAGTGCCAAATCGTGTAATGTTTACCATAGGTCCCACTTAATGATCAGCACTGTTCATTTTTGGTAGAATTTTTAGCTTTTTGAGTTTTTTTTTTCTTTTTTGACATTTTACCAAAATAACTAATATTACTTTTTTGACATTTTTAGTCAAAAATCAAATAGGCTAGTTTTTCAACTAGCGTTATGATTATTTTTATTTTATCGTCTAGATCGGAGCATCTAATCATGTAGGGTTTATAATAAGTTTAACTCTATTTTATCGTCTAGATCGGAGCATCTAATCATGTAGGGTTTATAATAAGTTCCACTCAGTGAGCTGTACTGTTCATCTTATATTTTTGTATGTATAAGAGAAAAAAAAAACTAAATCAATCAAGTAAAAACTCACAAACCACCAAAATTCAATGTCTGCCTCTAGGTTTCTCAATTGAAAAATTAAATCCTCAAGACAACTTCAATTAGGACACATTAAATCCAACACACTAGTCCTTTATTGAAGTCTCCATTGAAAAATTAAATCCTACAGACAACTTCCATTAAGAAACATTAAATCCTACACACTAGTTTTTTTTTTTGAAGTTCTTTGACATGTGTATACAAGAACAAGAGATATATTTCTGACAAGTTGTTGGATTTTTTCAGTATACCCACAGTTGCAGCAGAGGTGCTAAAATTAGGAGCACCCCTGAATAGGAATTTTTGAATTTGTGGAATAGGCCATGATCATCAGGTGTGTTTTGAGGGTATAAATGAAAACTTATTATTTCAACCTCTTATCTCTATATGAATATTTATTTTTTTTACAAAAATAAACATGATATATATGTTATATATCCAAATTTATATTAATTATATTTTCTATCCACTTTTATAGGTTGGTATTTTATATTCATTATTTTATTTCTGAACAATCAAACATACACAAAAAAAAATAAAAATGTTAATAGCAGGGCTATTGTTTTATTAAATAAGATTAAAGTCTTGGTTTAACATTTACGAGTCTTTTTTCAATTTCTTTTATATTCTTAGTTATTTTTTTTATTTTTCTATTTTCTCATAACTGATGAATATAAAAAGTAAATTTTAGTCCAAAGTTGCTCTTTTGTACTAATTTGCAAGCCAATAAAATCTAACCTTTCTAAAATCAGTGTGATTTATAAGTCAAGAAGACATATTCCATTAGTTAAATGAATCGCTTGTCATCGCAAGATCACCTAAATGTTAGGAGATAATCTAATGCTAAAATAAAATATATACATGCTCGGTAATCTAGAAAGTACATCTTTATTAATTTTTAACAATTACAATAATCTGAAATTACAGAAAAATAAAATAACAAAAATAATATGAATAGAATTTGCAAATCGAG
>JAOTRH010000013.1:11134747-11146271 GCA_034768845.1 Heliamphora exappendiculata | reverse complement strand
ATATATATATATATATATATATATATATATATATATATATGTGTGTGTGTGTGTGTGTGTGTGTGTGTGTGTGTGTTGTAGACAACTGTAATAGAATAAAACACAGACCTCATAATTCTTAGATCCAAATGAAATCATACTCTAAGAACAAAAACAAAACAAAACAAAAAAAGAAAAAAAACTGACTTCTGAATAGACCCCAATAAGAATCAGATTTTTGATTGAGGAAGATATTCTAAATATTTTGAAGTTGGGCTCCTTAAAACTTTGATATTACATTCACAACAAATTCAAAAACAAAAAGGTCAAAAAAACTCAACTCCAAGGATATAAACATTAGATCTATGATCAATTCGTTTTTGAGACAAGAAACAATATCTTTTACAAAGTGATCTCAAAGTTCAGGTGTAATACAATGTGTTATTGTGAGACAGTGGATATCAATTTTTTTAATTTTTATTTTTTGACTAGTGTCAGTGGTTATCAAAATTGTAAAATGCATTTGGCTTTGATGGCCTTTCCATTAATAAAACAAAGCTTCTCACGGAATACAACAAAGGAAAAGTTTCCAGCCATTAATTATCTATAAGCATTTTGTTTAAAGTATCTAGAAGCAATTCATAACTCTTAAGATATTGGGAAGTGGACCAAGGCAGTCTAGACAAGGCAACAAGACTTGAACAAAGTCACTATGTACAGCAGTAAAGGAACTGTAGACCTCATAACAACACTTCCAACGTAATAATTGAGATATAGCATCAGCTGTAACCAAAAAATGTATCAATGAAAGAGGGATCCCCAGGCACGGAAGGGTTGGATATGCTTACCAAAGATATTGATGCCCAGCTGAGCATAAATTGGAGAGAAAAAACCATCCACAAAATGAATAAACCACCATGTTATGTAGAAAGTGACTGCTATTGGAAATAGGATGACACTGCAAAAGGGCAAAGAGTAAGAAACAACTATAACTGCAAAAACATGCACAACTAAATGGGTAAACTTACAATACTGCCAACAGCACAATTTCAACTCTTTTTATAACCATATGTCACAATTGTTTAAAGAAATCATACACATGCTATTTGCAAAGTACACTTTCATTATCATATGCACGGTACTATGAGTTTTGGTTTTATTTGGTTATGGCTGATATCACTTTTGATTAAGGTATTATTATAGGCAAAGTGCAAGGTATGGACCAGGGCTGGGGAGGGATCCAACATGCAGGTTCCTTTTTTGGGGTGTGTGGGGGGAGAAAGGTGTTGCGGGATTGGGTCAATGTTCAGAATGGGTCTATAGTAGCTACACTGCAATTAAGGGAAGACCCACACAGCCTTTGACTAAATGTAAACTATTAAAAACCTGATCTTTAGAATTCATCTAAATAACTTAAATACAAAATAGATAGCTCCCGGACAATTTCATTGTTTCAAAAGCTTTCATTGTTTGGCACATGCACGACCACGAGATGAGGCCTGACTTCCTAAAAATGGTGAAGCTGGTCTGGAATCACTGTTGGGATTTGGCATTGCTTGTGTTCAAATTGTTTTCTACTTGAGAGTTAACCCCTTTTAAGTTTTGACCCCTATTGCTAAGGTAAGCACTACGAAGCATGGGCACTCAAAATTTGAGGTTTGTGTTGAGTATCCGTGTCAGTGTTACTTAGGGTGAGCATCAGCAATAATTAACATTGAGGCAGGGCAGCACAGAAACAAGTCTGGAGAATGTAATTACGGTGAGTATGGAGTAGCCATGAGAAACCGTCCCAAGTGCAGGGCAGGGCAGGGCAGGATGGGCTTCTGTGTGGCAAGGTGGGATGCAGAATACCCCATCAATAAGGTAAGCAGGAAGCAGGACGGACACCTCTAAATTTGAGGCATGTCGCGTATCCGTGCCTATGTCCATGCTATTTATGGGGAGCATAAGCAATAATTTACATTTGAGGCAGGGAAATGCAGAAACAAGTCTGGAGAATGTAATTGCGAAGAGTATATAGTAGCCATGAGAAACTGTTCGAAATGCAGGGCAGGGCAGGTTGGGCTTCTTTGTGGCAAGGTGGGATACAGACTACCCCACAAGTGAGCCCCATCCCAAATCAAATCCAATGTCATCCCCACTAGTGAGTATATCTATATAAAAATTTAAAGTAAGACCTAATAATTAATGAAAGCTTACCGCTATTATGCTAAGTTTTTCCCCCAAAACTTAAACAATTGGTGATTCTTTCTTCTCTGTAGAACTAATTCTAGAACCACAAAAGTGTGACACTAGTATTGTTAGTGTTGTGCCCTAAAATCCAATCTAAGAGATGTTCTTGGGACAATTTGTAAAACAATCTCATCATTTAATTAATAAAAGGGCGAGTTAATCTATTAGCACGCTTAATTAATTAATCATATATTGTAATTTACATAAGTTCGTAGAACTAAATTTGAGAAGACGTGTTCTTAAAAAGTTATACTGGTTCAGCAAAGGGACTCAACATTTCACGTACGAAAACAAAAAGAGTGTTCAAGGATATTGGAAAAAGCCTTTCAACCCCCTTACTAACGAGACAACGCAATAAAGCGTGACCGTTCGGAAACCTCTAAGTGGGTGCTCCTACTTTACATCAGTAATCTATCTTATACTTCCTTGGGGGTGTCAGCCCTTAGCTCACCTTTCATGTATTGAATGTTCAAAGCAAAATACGAAGAAAAGCGTCTGAGATGAACAGATAACCAGGGAGGAGACATCACCGATGGCACAATAAGAATATGGGACTTGTACTTCTTAGCACTTTATTCTTAGAGATTCCTAATCATAGCATAACTAGTTGGACATTAGTTATCCAGGTATGCTTGCTCAATTAGGAATGTGGCTAGTTTCAAGTCACTTGTATAGAGACATTTGAGCAAACATGAGAATGCTTATTAGAGAAGAGGCTCACTGAACATGATTCTGCATAAATGTCTATATGAAATCTTACCTAATGGTGGTTGTGTGTGTAGTGTGTACTACTATCTTTAACACAATGTGTTTGTGTTCTAGCCATGAAATATGAGTGTATATTGTTCGGGTTTAGTGCGACACATGTGAAGACACATGAATGTTCATTACGGGATATATCACTCTCTAAGTAAATAGACCATGCTATCTTCTAAGATATCTCTCTGAACGTAACACTCTTTTGATTGTTTTTAACCTATCTTATACTCTCTATAGACTTGAGAAGTACCTTGGGATTCGAGATTTGCTTCGCATGGATACTTTTAGATGTCAGTCCAACTCGAAGGATCAAGCATTGAATTAAATTTAGCATTTGATGTGTTTACTCTAACTATCTCTATGGATGTTAAATTTTGTTTTGTATGCATAACAAACACAATCATGGGTCTTGGAAACCATAATAAAATCTTAATTATGCCGCACTAGGGCATTCAATTCCTGATAGCTCTCTCTTCTTTCCTCTTAATCATTCATGTTTTCATTCATCCCCCTCTGGAGATCTCTCCTTCTTTCTAATAGACCTTAATTATTTTCAAACTTTGAGACTCCCTATTTTTGAAATTTTCTTTTCAATCCCTTACACAAGAATACATGACCAACCTACGAACTATGAACCACAGATCTCGGCATTGAAATTTTACATCATGTATGGTCCATTCCAACATTAAAAACCTAAATTACTTGGAATAAAAGATGGGATATGTATTTTGTCAGGATTGTATACTAAAAATTATGAATTTTATTTGGTTTAAGTATTTAATTTAATTTTAATAAAATTATTTATCAATTTTATGAGAATCTTAATGAGCAATGTATACAATATCATTTCTTTAATGTTACGCATGCTTGTCCTTTATTCTGTACAGTATTTAATCTGGTGTGTAAAGTACGACTTGCACATAGAAGACCATATTATAGGTTCTTGCAGAATATATGTTTGGTTCACAGTTTAGATGAAAATAGACAAACCATCGGTACGATTATAACACAGAATTTTAGTAGACCCGCCTTAGTTACAGGAAACAGATAATAGCGTCGTTTATTGTTCTGACTTGCTATGCTAGTACACTTTGTGTGTGCTGAACATGACCACATTAGGGTAATTAATTTTATACCGATTATATAAATTAATTCGCACTCTAAAGTTATTATGAGTGCTTATGCTCTTAATCTTGAAATAATTATTATTTGCGTATATTTAATATTCGTTGTTTTGATTTATTAGAAAGTGCGATCTTTTATGAATCTATAATTTCGATAAATTGGATAGCGGTATTAATTATATAGTGAATATTAATTATTGACGGAATTCACGTTCCAATTGTTCGGGATTAACGATACTCCCTTAAGGAAGCTTATAAATTTTGACCGGGCCAAATCCTGTAGGTGGATTTGATTATCCGGTGGTCAAATAAATTAAACGAAAGGATTTAAGGAATTTTAAAGATACCGATTAAATTAAATTGTCAGTAATTAAATTTAATTGGTGGGTATCAAGAATCTTAACGTGGGGAGATGAGTTAAGCATTTAATAACATAAGCTTAATGCAAATTGGTCTTAAGATTATGACTAAGAATGCAGTTACAATTATTTAGTGGTATGAACTGTGATTTAGTGTTTATGAAAATTGCAAAAACAGCTACAAGATTTTCATAATTACAAAAATCACTAAGAGATTTACATATTTGCGAAAACTGTTGGATGGGTATCTGGGTTACACTAGAAGTCTATGTTATAATTATTCCACAGGTCCTTGCTGTAGCCCTATAAATATGCAGGTAAGCTAAACCAAATTCATAAGTTGCCTTCCAAGACTAAGGTTGTTCAGGTTCTGCTGGTATCAGTTCTCGGAGGGTCGTAACCTATACTATGTTCAAAAATCGTATCGGGAATATAGTAGAAGGTCTTACCGGAGTTTCAATTCGAAAAATCAAAATTTATAGTTGAAGAATGGACCAAAAGGTATTCATTTAAATTAACTGTGGTGGTACGGATTTTATTTTTTATCGTTCAACATCAAAAAAAATTTATCTAGAGCCTATTCGGTGATTGTCCGTCCAGTTTTATTTTTTCAAAAAATCGTTTACAAATCAATGATCTTGGTAGTTTGCCTCCAACATTTGACATTTTTAATTGGACATTCACCTAGAAAGCATGTGTAGTAATTCGAATTTCCTATAAAACTATGCATCTCTCATATTATGCATTAAATGATTTAGAAAACTTGTAAATACCATTTACCCTAAAAAATAAAAAAAAAATATTAAAACTATGAATACTTTGTCTTGCCCCAATGTCTTTGACATAAGAATTAGATGAATTTGATACTTGGATACATACCCGGAACTGACACCCATACTCGGGTTCAATTAACATAGTTAAAATCAGCTATAAATTCAAGATTCATCAAAGGTACTAATTTATAAAAGAAATGACTTTTTCCTCTATGCAATGTACTTCGAGATATCAATCAAAAAGAGAAGATAGCAATATAACAGCATATGTTAAGGACTGAAAGGAAACAAAGAGATAAAGGAAAAGGTGTGCGCACCATCCTGTCATAAACTTTTTTGAAGCCCAGCTCCTAAAAACTTTGTAGAAAGTCTACATCATGAAAACATAATATACAACGTTTATAAGACAATATAAGAGAAATATAGATAAAAACAAACAGACAAATATTAAATAAAAAAACACGTGCGTTCTGGTGATTTACATGAAAGCCCAGGGAAGAACAGTTTTAGCTTAAAAAAAAAAAAACAACCTGCAACACAACCTTGTAAGTTGTGTGGTGTTTGGTGGCATCATTTTGGAAGAAACAATATCCACATGCATTGGTTTGTGTGTGCAGCTATGGTTAAGTTCATACAAGTATGGCTGGTCAAGCTTGCACCGATTGCCACGTCTGGGTTAAGTGCAAGCAATGATGTAACCATGCGGATGTGTGTTTGATACATAGAATAGTTTGAGGCAATAGTGGAGGGTATTCACACATGTAGAGAGTTTTAGGAATTCAATTTAATGCGTGTTTATCCTCATTGTAGGACTTGGTACAGGTTGTTGGTTGTTAACCACTTGCAACACAGTGGGCCTAATGCATTTGAACCGTTATGTTTACCCTAATAAGTTTGCAGTTATTCCCAAAAGTTCTTATTGTATAGCTTGATATATATTGTTGGATCCATTCCTAACAACAAAAATTTTTGGGACAATTGATAACTTAACAGTTCTATGGTAGAAGGAATGCATAGCCCTTGAAGTAAACAAATTAATAAAAATACAAGCAATTAAAAGACAATTCTTAAATAATACTCAGATTCAAATAAACCAAACAGAAACTGCGCCAAATGACTACAAAACTGATAACTAGCACATAATCTGAAACTACAACAGTTTAGAATGGAACAAATATCAATAAAACCCAATGATCAATGATGCTCTTATCTTCGATGGAAAACACTGAGAACAGCCTATTAGGCTATTACCCAGACCCAACCCTTTTAAAACCACTATCACGACACATAAATTTGGTCCAGAGAGACCTACAAATACAGCAAAGAACAAACATCCACCTTGTTCGTATTTTGGACATCAGATAATTTGGCTGCTTTATCAAATTTGAAGTTAAAAGTACTTAAGATATCTCTAGTTCAAGTCCTATGGCTAGTATTTCAAGTTGCATCTTCAGTTGACTAATTAAACTAGAGAAATTGCATAAATAATGTGGCAGAAAATAAGTGAGAAAGAGCAGTTTCCTGACAGGCTAATTTTTAACGTTTTCCAAATGAAAGTTGTAAGAATCCAAGAGTATTCCCAATATGCAACAGGAAGACAAAAGAAGCTCTCTTTAGCAACTTTAGCTAGCTTGTTGCTCATTTCAACTCTCTAGCAGGTTAGGCATTTTAGCTCACTCTGTTTGGGCTGCTTCATTTAGCGAGTGAACGTACACTAGCCAAACTCAAATATGTGCGCGCGTGCGTGCGTGCACGCGTGTTTAGTTCCTAGTCTCCCAGACCAATGGCGGAGGAAGTTGGTCGTGCTTGGGGGTGCATGAGCATTTTATACCCATATGAAATTTCAGTGTTGTCACTCGGCAGGAATCTGACAATGGTTAGGTTGGGGTGGATCTTTTATTGGAAAGATTGCATTTGGCTAGATTGTGCCAGTTTTCTGAGTCCTTTCCACCGTGTGCTCAGTAAAAACTGCTTTGTTCATGCAAGAACCCATCTCTAATTATGATTGATCGTGATGATAGATATGAAGTATCGGTTTTAAATTATGTAATAGCGTCTTATCAAAAGCATAACAACACCCTAAACTTCAATGACTGGATGTGCAGATAAATTATTCCCCTGCACTGCCCTTGCCTGTCTTGATTTTGACCCTTACATTTCTTGATTCAGTTCTTAAGGTTAGGCCCATAATTGGTTAAAATTATAGGATTGCCTAAGTTGACTATACAGTTATCGAGCTACTTTTGTTGGAGCTGCAACATTCAACTATCATAGGATTTCCACTTGATAAATAACATCCGAACTAAAGTATGAGTTTGTGGTGCTTTAACAGCTGTAACAAAATAATGGATTTCATTAACTGAATAAATAGTTGTAGGCTAGTTGGGAAGTTACTGATACAACCTACATTTGCATTCTGTAGGATTTTTAAGAATAAATTTCTCAATTGTTTTGTACCAAAAAAGTAATCAAAATTTTGCTCGGGCAAATTGTTGCAAAATCGAAATGGATTTTGTTTCCTCCAGTTGGAAAAATGTATTTCCAACTGTGGATTCCCTATTTTTTTAAAACACGGATTCCCCATTTTGGATCATCACTAACAATTCAATCTACCTGTCCCTTGCTAGTACATTATTTTCTCTTATTTCTGTAGTTACCTTATCGTTTCCAACACTACAACCAATCTCTTTGGTTTAAAACTACCCTGGTCAGGAAACTGCTATTTTCCACTCATTTACCATTATTTTGTTTTAGAAAGCAAGTTGGGTTGACCAATTGCAAGTAATTTACCAATGGCATTTACACAAAATTTTCAACCAACTCTGATTTTGAGGATATGAAATGGGTGACAGTTTATAGACTGAAGGGTGCACTTCTCTGTTATTTGTGTTAGTTGTCAGAACAAGGAGCTCCTTCATCCCAGGAAACAATTGATTTCATAGAATTTTCATCCATGTGATTCTTTGAAGGGGGTTTTCGTTGTCTCCCCCTTTTTTTTGTAGTAGCCCTTTTTGTACAGATTTATAGGCCTCTTTTAGTGGGAATTTTTGACTTCTCCCTCCGGTATATGAGTAGCATTCCCTTTATAAATTTTTCTTCCTCATCAAAAAAAAAAAAGGCGCCAGTGTCTCACAATCTGCAGAAACGAAGAGAACTATATATTCATAATTCAATTATGGATAAAATAGTTAACTAATTGAGGTTCAAGTATAGACTTTATGCGTGTTCCTAGCAACGGGGGAAAAAAACAACCATATACCCAACCATAACAAGATAGAATTACATGGTAAAAACCACCGAGGGTTTGTTTGATTATTAGCAATCACGGTGAGAACGAACAAAAATGCATACAATAGCTCCCTTTCACAGAATCAGCACCAAGAACAAGCTCCCGAGAACCAAACAAATTTTCTACGCAGTTTTTGTTCCCCGCTTCATTCTCCCGAGAACCAAACAAATTATAATAAACGGATCACAGAATCAGCACCAAGAACAAGCTCTTCCCCAAACAAAACTGAATACGGTCTGATGACACAACTTAACAAAAAATCAAGTGTGCATCCGCATTAGTAAAAAGTAAAACTACGATCGGCTATGTCGAATTTGCACACGTTCATCAACAAACCCAAAAAAAAAAAAGTTCGCTACGATCGGTTATATAACGGATTCAAGAAATTGAAATATACTGAGAAGGGGAAGAAGACCTCGCGGCCGGAGTAAAGAGAAGAGGAGGCGGAGGCGGCGGCGGCGGCGGAGGAGGAGGAGGGGGGCTTGGAAGAAGCGTCGTCATCGTGAACGGAGTCGGCGACGGGTATGAGGAGCTCTCGATCTCTGCTGTCTCTGCTCGCCATTACCATCGACGACTTGTCATCGCCCATCAAACAGCCAGAATCAATTCAACGACCGATTTTCCTAGAAGCGGTGACCCTGAACATCGCAAGGTCCCTCCCCCTCTTTCTCTCTCTAACTTTTGTTTTCTGTCTAATTTAATAAATAAAACTTAATATAAAAATCATTCACAAAAAGTATTTTGTATAATTAAAATTATAAAATCATAATTAACATATAATCGTGGTTTTGCGTAAGTCGTAAATATTTACTACTACTGTGAATTTATAGTTTTAAATAATAAAATTATATATATTAATTATAAATTATAAATAAAAAATATAATTGCACTTGTTAAAATTTATTGAAATATATATTAAAAGTTGAATGAATACAATTAGTGGAGAGGTATTTTTTTTATATATTTTTTTATTACTTTTATGCGTTGTATTTTTTTATTCTAATTTTAAAATTAGAATATTTAAAATTTTTAACTAATGTCTTATTTGCTTTAGTTTATTTTTTACAATTTATAAAGTGGGTTCTTTTTTTGACATGTTTTACTAATTTTGTTTCTATATAACTTTTTATTTAATTTTTTAATTTGTATATTTTGGACTTCTAATCCTGTCTTAGTTGTTTTAGTTTGTTACTTAATGTTAATAAAGTAGGTTTTTGACATGTTTTATCGCTTTTTGTTCTCTTTATATTTTTAAATTTTTAATTTTTTAATTGAATTATTTTGGATTTCTAATAAGCATGAGTTATGGTGCAAAATACATGCAATTAACACTAGTTATAATACAGAGCGGGATGATAAAAAATATATCTGCCAAATTTGGGATAAAATAATTTCTACTTGTTTTATTTTTTATATGTTTTATATTACGAAAGAAATTCTTTTTTTGAAAAAAAATATATATCACATAAAATAATCAAATAAAATATGAAAAAGATATTAACATATTTCTAATTTGTTTTTTAATATTTCAAAGTTTTTGAACTAATTTAAGTATAAACATATTTCTTATGTTATGTGATGGTCCAAGACATTGTGGTCATTATTGCCAAATAAATGAACCGCTTCAAGTGCTTAAAATAATTATCATTTCTCATTAAAACGTGTACTTGAATTTAACTTCGAATTTGTCCACACAAAAAAAAGCAAAAATAAATTATAAATAAACTTTATTTTTTGTTGCTAAAAATTTAAAAACGTACACTAAAATTAAGGGACAAAGAATGGGAATCACTCTCAACGCCCACTATTAAATTTGAATTTGTCACAACCATAATGGACAAAGGATAAATACGAAATAAAAAAAAAGCTAAAATCTCAACAAATTAAGAATAAAATTCGATGGTTTCAAATTGTGAATTTATTTTATGGGCCTTCTTCAGTTATACATTTGCCCGACAAATTAGTTCATATTGTTAAATAGTTGTTAATAAAGCAACATATATATTGCTAAGACCCTATTGGCTAACGTTTATAGTTTATTTTATTTTTATTTATAATAAATAAAAAATAATTTTTTAATTATTTTTAACAAAAATAAAAATATGTGTTGATACATAAATATTTAAAAAGTAGTGGTATGAGATTCTAGACGAATATAAAGGTCTAAAATAGTGATTAAAGATGGTAACCGGAAGTGTTAGTTGGCGATGATAACAATATATAACAATGGTGGTCAAAAGTAATAGTCAAATGTGGTGATCAAGCGTATTGGCTGGGAGGTGGCCAGAAGTAGTAGCTGAATGTTATGATTGGAGGTGAGGTCGAATGTGGTGGCCGAATATAGTGGTTGGAGACAATGATTAAAGTGGGTGACTGAAAATAGTAGTTGGAGATAGCGAAAGAAGAAAGATATAATAAAAATTTATTTTACAAAATAAATGAAAATATTTTTTTTCTATTTAGAAAAAAATAAAAAATTTCGAATACTGTTTATAATTTTTTAAAAATAAAAATAATTATCAAACATGTTTTTGCTTACAATTCACAAAAAATCAAAACAAAAAAACAAAAAATAGTAAATATAAATGTTACCAAAACGAGGCTTAGAGTTTGGCTTAGGGGTGTAATTTAGGCCTGGCCCGGCCTGGGCGTGGACCGAGCGGGCCAAACCCTGCTTGGGCCCGGCAAACTCCTACCGAATTTTCAGCCCAGGTCGAGCCGGGCTTTTTTGTCAAGGGTTCGACCCAGGCCATATGAGTAAAAGGCTCGGGCTTGGATTACAGGCCTAGGCCTCTGGACGGACCTGACCAAATCGGCCTGTTTTTTTAGTTTTTTTTTAAATTTATTATATTATATAAGTTTATTATATTCTATAAACTTATAAGTTTTTTTGTATTCAAATTTATTATGTTGTATAAATTTATTATTATAAGTTTATTATATTATATAAACTTATAAGTTATAAGTTTTTTTTGTATTTAAATTTATTATACTCTATAAGTTTATTAT
>JAOTRH010000013.1:11113327-11134647 GCA_034768845.1 Heliamphora exappendiculata | reverse complement strand
ATAAAGTTTCACACAACATTTCATGCCTAATATAATAGTGTATGCATAGTTTTACATTAAACTCGAATTTCTAAATATGTTTTCTAAGTGAATGCACAACTAAAAATGTTAATCACATATCTCATCCACTTATTCAAGTGTCGAGTATCTAATACGGGTACTTTATACATTTAGAAAAGATCGTGTAAAATAGGTTACCAACATAAGCTAGATAGGTAATGCCAGTTCAAGAGTCATGAATGGCAAAGGTTCAACGCATATTCACTTCTGTTCACTTGTAATAATTTTAGAGAAACAAGCAAAGAAATCTTACCAATTCCTTCCCGAACAGATAAGTTTGGTCTAATAACATCGTTGGAGTTGACGAGAAATATATCACCAATATAAAGATTGTTGGTGGGAACATACACGCAACATAGCTCCTCTTCGCTAGAATAATTCTGGAAATTGAAGTATAGAAATTAGGGATTTGAATGTGGGAAATTCAGCAATCAACCAAGAACAAATATAAATCAATATGTTGGCAGTGTTGATTGTTGTATATTCTGTGGCAGGTTTCAACAAAATGACTTGCTTCCGCCCTTCCAATAGAACTAGCTATGTGAAATCCCAAGCATTGTCACCTACTCGATAGGGGAAGCCGAAACAGGAAGGAAGACGAAACAGTGCTATGGGAAGACGAAATAGGGGGAAGACACAACAGTGCCAGGAGAAGATGGAAACAGTGGAAGAAAACAAAGAAAGAAAAAAGATAAAGATAAAGATAAAGATAAAGATAAAGAAAAGGATTAAGAGAGGGTGCTGATGCGGAAAGAAGAGGACAATATATGATTTATTGTATCAAAACATGTAAGGATAATATTGGAAAGTTATAAATTTAATCTAATTCCCACGTGTGCAAATCAAACATGTATTGGAGTAATCCATTATGTAATCCTATGCAAATCAAACATGTGAATTACTAATTCGACTTTATTATTAATCCTACCCAAGCTACACCGGTTATCAAACAAGCCTAAAAGACGTGGCAGAACAGATTCTGCTCTATGATACACATTAGATGAGGATATCTCCACAAAAGCATTTTGGGGGCGGAGCAAAAATAAGGACATTTTTTTCTAAATGAAAGTGATGACAATACCAAAACAGCAATATTAGTTGCAGACCTGGAGGACAACAGATGAAGTGATTAACCCAAATGCATATTCGCCGATACGTGGATGTCTTATGATAGCCACCTCCTTGAATGCCTGTGTGTTCTGATCTGCAAAAATAATGAAATAATAAAATTAACAATCTATTCGTACTAAAAGTAAAAAGAAACCCCATGGGGAAAAGAATTAACAGAAACCACACCAGGAGATATGGCAGCACTAATTTGCTTAGAGGCACTGTAAATATGTCGGACGAATGGCATCCGTTTGATGAACCACTCCCCAAGACTCAAAACTGATGCTCCCAACCATGATGACATGAACACCCCAACCAAGAAGATGAATGTGATAGAAGTTATGAATCCAAGACCTAACCAAGAATATGAGAAAATACAAAACGAATAAGACATGTATAAGAACTGCTCACTGAAATGCCTATCAGACAAAATCCATCCGCCATTCACTCAACCTATAGGTTAAAACCCAAACACGTATGTACGGAAGAGTTTTAATATCAGTGTTTGGAATTGTTTCTGGGACAAAGTCAAGTGCAAAAACTCAAATATAGGAGACAAGTAAAAAAAAAAATAACCAACATTTTTTAAAAAATTTCCTTAGACGCCATGCAGCTTTAAACAGAAAACCATTCTACATCAGGAATGTGAAACTCTAGACACTTCTGTAAGCTAACCAACAGAGACCATTATCACATCCATTATCACAGAGACTATTATATGGTTTGTCTAGGGCTTGAGTTCGAGGACAATTGGTAAGCCCAATTTCCAAAAGTTCAAAATCAAATCGGTAATGGATGAGAACATAGTTCGTCTGTGACTAGGTCCACACCAAGTCCACCCCTCCCGGCACCCTGGATTAACAAGGAGCAAACTAGGAAAAACCCTTTCAATTGATTTTTTAGCAACTGGAGGAGGAATTGGTGACAATAAGTCAGGCCCAACGACTGATGCGGGCAGGGAAGGTTATAGGTTACAAGTGGCCTCCTGCAGTAATGCTCCTGAGTATGACCAAACAAATAGAAGTATGAAGACCACATGAGAATTTAAGCCAGATTGTACGAAAATGTGAGGTTACAAATCCATTTTTGTAGAATACAAACCATAAATCCCATTATAAGTGCATCAATTGCCACAGCAAAGAAAAATAAGCAAAACTATCATTACCATCCAAATATCAGTAACTTCCAGTCTTCCATCAAAACCGTAATTTACTTGTGAATGTATAGCAATAGCAATCAAAACATGGACTTCATGTTTCTCAGAATTTCTTCTGTAAAAAATACCATACTTTATGCATCCCGTATATTATATCTGCCTCCCCGCCCCCCAAACAAAAAAAAAAGGAATGACTTTTTAAATTCAAAAAGGAGCCAACAAATTTAACTCCACTAGAATCAGAGGTCCATGGTCCCCACCTATTTGAGAAGATAAACTATATTTTTGCACCAAGATCTAAAAAGTAAAGTTCAATAGGATGAGTGTTAACACAAAAACAGTAGCTATAAAATATTGCAATAAACGTTTGATTTTGATGCACTTTTCCATAAGAAACAAAAGGTCATCATGATATAAAACTTACGAGAAGTTTACTACCAATAAAATGTTTCCATATCAGCAATGAAGTATCCATCAGCAATTCATTAACTCTAAAATTTTGGGAAACAGACCAAGGTGATACAGAACTATGCCACTTTGTATAGAAAACATTGTCAGGGGAAGACCACTTCCAAGATATTAATTTAGACATATTACATGTTTTCCAACGTAAGGTGTAAATGGAAAAGGGATGCAGGCCCAGAAGGTTTTTATTTTCTTACCAAAGATATCAATGCCAAGCTGAGCATAAATTGGAGAGAAAAAACCATCCACGAAATGGATAAACCACCATGTTATATAGAAAGTGACTGCTATTGGAAATAGGATGACACTGCAAAAGGGCTAAGAGTAAGCAACATTGCCAACATATATAACAACAAAGAGCATGCACACATCTTAAGTGAAAGATGCAGACAACTCGTCAACTGCAGCAACAACCATACATGGAATCTGCAAATAACAATATTGTTATGACATTTCAAATGCTACAAGTTTATTGAAGAACAAAGTAAGCATATTTTGAGCGTCAAGCTTTAATTTGGTGTTCGTGATGGCAATCCATGGTTCAAATGGGAAATTATTGGATTATTGCCAGCTGTCGTTAATATGTCCTATAGCAAGAGAAATGGTATAGTACCACTGTTGGCACTACCGTGGTATGAAACTATTCATGCCACTAGAGTGATACTATTGAGTCACAATGGTACAATTTACTGGGCCAGCCTTAAGAACTATTGTATCTTCTCCACTAACAGTTCATTTGATTATTGCCCGTATTACATTTTTTTAAGGAACTCCATTGATTTTCAGCAAAATTTAAGGCCAACATTGAATGTGGCTGCAACATACCGAAATCTCCAAGTTACATCTTCTGTCCCAAGCTGCCTGCACTCATTGAATGGACCATAGGAGAGATTTAAGGAAGGCATGAGAGCAGATTTAGATGCTCAACCTGGATTTGGATCAGGACTGGATTATAAGAGACCCACCTGGCCGTATGCATCAAATCTAGTGATGAGGTCTGAGGTGGCTGCAGTGTGGTGCTATGGTCAGATGATAGGTGCTTAGATGTCAGGGTACTACCCGGGGCAGAGGAGGTGATGGATCATGCGAGGCCCAAGATTCATCACATACGCCTGGCGGGGCCGAAAGAATTTATTTATTTGGCTTATTTTATTTAGATTGGGTGTTAGACTTCAATTATGGGATTTTCTTTTAGTGTGGGATTTGATTATCTTTTTGTATTTCTCTTATTGTGGGATTTAATTGTCTTTCCATATTTGAAGATTTTGTGTTTAGCCTATAAGTATTAGGCTTATTATTGTACGGGGTAGTTTTGGACATTGAGAATGTTATTGAAAATTCGAGATTTATTTTTCTTTCTTTATTTCTTTTGATTCTTGGTTCCTTTAGCCGCCGGTTGTCCGGCATCAGGATGACAGAGCCAAAGGCACCACAAGAAGAGAGAGCCAAAGGTAGCCTAAGGAGAGAGAGAGAGAGAGAGAGAGAGAGAGAGGTGGCAGTGGAGATACTTTGCCGGAGAATGAATGGGATGAATCTGCTTGGTCGGGGAGGCTCCCTTTTTATAGGGGAGCTGGGGCACAAGTGGCTTGGCACCCAAAGTAGCTTGCAAGTGTTGCAGGTGTTCGGGTAGGATCTCCTGTAGCAAGATCCTTTGTTGAGTGCACCTTCTATTGGGAAATCGCCGTACTACGACCTGCAGGTATCGGTAAGTCAACCCCCTCTCTAAGGCCGGTCAAGAGGCCACCAAAGTCGCGAAATTACCCGTGATGATCCAATAACTCCAGCCTCCAAGCCACATTCCTTCAGTGATCTAAATCTTGTGTGAGAGATCCTAGGCCAGGCCCAACCTCTCTTAGATATTATTTAGCAGGGTATGTTAGCGTATTAATAGATCATGTGGGCAGTCGAAAGTTGGAAATGAATCTCCTTATGAGAAGATCATTCCTTTTGAAGGGCCATTAGTATGGAGAACTCGTACAAGATAGATGGAGATCAGTGACAAAGGGATCAAACGATCCTAAGTAGCATAGTTAGGCATTTAAGGTGTCTTCAAGAATGGAGGGCATTCAACATGTCACCTCATGAAGCTGGCATGTGTCGTCGTTGTATCAATATGAAGCTTATGTGGAGATGACATGGTGAGTTAATAGACAAGGTGGATATTTGTGCCCACAATATGAAATATTAATCCCATTGCTAGCGAAGAGGGTAGTTAAGACAAAGACAACCTTGACTCAACGCTAACATTCCGTTTGAATTGGATGATTTAGGGAGAAAATAAAAGAAATCCAAACCTCGCATCTCTAATCACTCATTTGGATTACTACACAGGAGAGAAACGAAGAGAAATGGACAAAATGGAAAGATAAAGTTTTCTTTTAATGAGCACCTTTTGAATCTCTCAAAAATGGAGAGAAATAGAGAAAAAAGGCAAACTCTACAATATCAAAATTAGCCTTTAAAAACAAACTCAAAGCACACTCATCATAAGGTTAAATTGATAAATAATACAAGATATTTTCTTTTATTTAGGCTAACCAGACAAGAAATTAGAGAAATAACTATCTTCTCTCTCCTTTTTCTTTCCTACTTATTCCAATAAGATGGACATAAAACATAATTTTTTCTTCTATAAGCTTAGTAATTTTTTTTTTCTTTTCTCTGCTAGGTTCCCAAATGGAACCTCCTCTAGACTGGAGATGATGCTTAATACTAAGGTTGTGCTTGCTGAAGTGAAGTGAGTATCAGGTTTGCTTGATACAGGTTTTGAGATGTGGCCTGAAACTTTTGTGCACTTGGGAAAGCTTAGCTTAATTCTCAAGAGATTCATTTTAGATGCACTTGGCTCTTTTCTATAGTCATTGAGCGGGGTAAAAGAACGGAAACTTCCCCCGAAGGTGGCATTTTTTCCCTCGTAAGGCATGAATTACATTATAAAAGAATGGCAACCCACCCCGCCACCCCCCTTCTTCAAGGAGAACTTCCCACATGTTTACATGATGAACCATAATGAAATCAAAATTCAATAATGATAACATGGCACGCATCAAATGCTCGATATTATAGAAAGAATGATTGAGATGGTGCATATCAGGAAACCTCTGACATAACAGATAACGACATATGCCCAGGATAGAATGGAAATAAAGAGAGGAAAAAAGTGAGCTCACCATCCTGTCATAAACTTTTTTGAAGTCCAGCTCCTAACAACTTTGTAGAAAGTCTACATATTGTGATGGAACATAGGATTTGTAAGACAATATAAGAGAAATATATAAACATAAACATAAAACACTAAAAAATCATATGAAACAGACTAATAGTGGTTTGAGTGCCCCAAGGGATTCAAGGACCCAATGATTATAGCTTAAACAAATAAATCCATGATATGAAGTTAGAAGTTGTGTCGTGCCTACTGGCATAATCATGGAAGAAATGATATCTGCATGCACTTGTCCGAGTGTGCTAGTGTGATTGCACAACGGGACATGATTAAGCTGATATAGGCATGGCTAGTCATGCTTGCCTCCATCTTCACATAGCAGTCCAGAACTTTGAGTTTATCTAAAAGTGCAACAATTTACTTAGAATAATAAGTTTTGGTGATGGTGGAGCGGAGGGTGTATACTACTGTTAAGAGTTCCTAGAAGTTATTGTATATTTGTATCTCATATCTTTCCTTTTTGTTGGATTTCACGCAAGTTGTTTGTTGCAGGTTGCAGGCTGCAGCCCAGCAGATCACTTGTATTTGAACAGTATGTTATATGAAGCAGCTTATTCCCAAAAGTTCTATATTAGGACTGCCTACTCTTGAAGTAGGCCAACTTCTCAAAATTTAACACAATAAAAAGAAAGTTCTTACAATAAGTCTCCAAAATTAAATAAAGCAAATATGAACTGAGACAATCACCGGAAAGAGTGATAACTGTTGGGTTAGTGAGTGTCTTGTATTCTATAAAGCCAATATATTTCTTTCTGGTTTATATGTAATTGGGTTGTGATAGAATTATGAGCCTACTTGGAATCCAAATTATGTAAGAGTTATTATTTATATGGGCTTAGGGCTCTTATAGCGTGTCTATAAATAAGACACTTGTGGGAGTTATAGGGTTAACGAGAAAAATAAAAAAGTTAGCTAGCAGAGAGAGGGACTCAGTTGTACTCTTTCACATACGACGTAATGGAATTCATCTCTTGCTCGTGGACGTAGGCCAGTGTGGACCGAACCACGTAGATTCTCTGTGTTGTTTATTTTCTCGGTTTATTCGTGTGAATATTTACTTCCAATTGCGTTCAGAGATGGGATTAAATATCAAGAAGTGATATCAGAGCCGATGATTAACGATTTAAAGTCGTGGTGGATAATTAGAGCAAAGTTTATTTTTTATCTCGTACTACATAGATTAGTTGTTGTCGCACAAAAATAAAAAAGAAAAAAAAATTGGTTGAACGCATAATTCATGAAATCTAATAAAGACAAGAGCACTGTGCTAATGCAACGACGGGGTTAGCACCGTGTTAAAGCGGCGACGAGATTAGCACTATGTTGAAGCAACAACAAATTACGACCAATGTTGATGTTGGTTGTCGTGGATTCCAATACTTCGCTTTCTTGGTAGATGTGATTGAATGGGAAAGCATTGGAAGCATACTGGAATCAATAGTTCGCCCGAATTAGATTTGCAAATTATCTCCCTTGATCGGCGTGCAAGTTTTGTGTGTGTTATTGATTTGGTAATTGGGATCTATTGTTGGGCTAGCGTGTGTCTTGTATTTAACAGGGTCCATATAATGATTTTTGATTTTTATATAATTGGATTGGGGTGGAGTTATGAGCCAACTAGAAATCCCAATTATATAGGGTTATTATTTATATGACCTTAGGGCTCCTATAGTATGTAGCTCTAGGATTAATAAGAAAAATAGACAGTCTAACTGGTAGAGAGAAAAAAGTCAGTTGTACTCTTTCATATACGACGTAGTGGAATTTTTCTCTCTCGCTCATGGACATAAGTTGACATGGGCCGAATCACAAAAGTTCTCCGTGTCGTTTATTTTCTCTATTTATTTGTGTGTGAATATTTGCTTTCGATTGCGTTTGGGGATGGAATTAAATCCTAACAATAACTACCACATTATCTAAAGTTACAAACAGATTAGAAAGGACTTGATATAGGAACGAAGATCAATGACACCCTTATCCCTATAGAACCCTTATCCCTATAGAAAACATTGAACCACCCAACCTGGCCTCCTATAGAACTGCTCAGACTCCACAGTCCACACACAATGTAGCATGTGGATGGATAATTAGTCAATTTATCAACTTTGATGATGCAAGCATTCTACATCTATGATTCAAGAACTATGGCTGGCATCTAAATTTGAATCTTCATTAAAAGCGTAATTGTTCCAAGGAGATCAGGTTGAGTTGCAACCGATTACAAATAATTAATCAGCGGGATTACTTGACAGCATTTTTTACCAACTGTGATATTCAGGACTTGGAATGAGCAAGTTTTTCTCATAGTCAACAGAAAGGAAGACTTCCAATTCTCTCTTTTACATCATTCGGAAAAGATAAATTGACTATTCATGTTATTGATCAAATAATTAGGGGTAATCCTTAAGAAAATATCGTACACCATGCCAATTTTTTCTAAAGTAAAATCTCAAGGGAAACACGAAGGGCTTCTTTGAATTTTGTAATAATGGATAAGTTCATAAAAATGAAAAAGAAAATACATAAAATAGCTCCTATTCTTAGACTTTTGTAAGTAATTTTTGTTTCTTCACTTCATTCTCCCCAATAATCAAATCAAATTGAAAACCTCAGAGGTTAAGTCTGCTGGTCACGCCTTGAGTTTGCACTTCAATGGTCACCAGCTGGAGTCTTTGGGCCCACCGAGAGGTTTGCTCAACCATTAATTTCGGCGTCCCGGGATTAGTTGAGGTCCGCAAACCCGGATATCAAAAAAAAAATCGCCAAATAGAATTCAAGTAACGGACCGGAAACACAGAACTAAGAACAAGCTCGTTCCCCAAAACAAAAGTTAATTTGTTTCTTCTCTTCTTTTAGTTTAAGTTTAGCAGCTCATTTCGAATCATTTCTTGATTAAATAAACAGAGTCAAATTTATCTCCAGATTAGGAAATATCTATGATGAACTAAATGATCTCCGAGCATGTTTATCATGTGACCAAAATCTACTCACAAAAATTTGGGAAACACTGCCAAAACCAAAACAAAACAAACTAGTGTAATTTCCTCCAAAACCCTAAACCATTTCACACAAATTACCTAACGGTTTTCTATACACAAATAGGGGGGGGGGGGGGAGAGAGAGAGAGAGAGAGAGAGAGAGAGAGAGGACCTCGCGGCCAGGGTGATGAGAGGAGGAAGAAGATGAGAATGGCTTGGAAGAGGCGTCATCGTTGGCAACGGAGACGTCGGCGACGGGAATGAGGAGCTCTCGATCTCTACTCGCCATTACCATCGACGTTTTGTCATCGCTCACCACACGGCCTCAATTCAACCACCTCACTAATCCCCCACTTCCTCAGATCTCACCGCCGTGATGACCTCAAGCTCCCAAACTGTCTCTCTCTCTCTCTCTCTCAATTCAACCACCTCACTAATCCCCCACTTCCTCAGATCTCACCGCCGTGATGACCTCAAGCTCCCAAACTCTCCCTCTCTCTCTCTCTCTCTCAATTCAGCCACCTCACTAATCCCCCACTTCCTCAGATCCCACCGCCGTGATGACCTCGAGCTCCCAAACTCTCTCCCTCTCTCTCTCTCTCACTCAAATTTTAATTTTCTATGAAACTAAGATCAGCATCAGAATTAGAAAAGGGATAAAAGGTAATCAAACTTTGGAGGAAAATGTAAAAAGGGTTGAGTGATTCTAAATACAGACAATAATCCTAAATATGTTTATTAATTTTTTTAATAATACAAAATTACTATTAGAGACAAAACTTTAATAGTTTTTTCCTTTTAAGTCCTAGCCTCCAACGGACCTCTCCCAACTTATATCGACTAGGCACCTTAAGTCCTACATCGATTAAACACCTGCACTATAAATTCTACATCGATTAAACACCTACGAAGTTTTAGCCCAGCTAAGCACTCCAAATCTTAATGTGGCCGAGTACTTAAAAGTCCTAACTCAGTTAAGCAACAAATTAACATAATTGTTTGGGCTTGGAAACATAAACTCGAGACGCAAAAAAACTTCTCCATATTCCTAAATGAGCATGTAGAAGCTAAGGACTTATTGTAAAAAAATATATTAAACCCATCATTACACCAAATATCAATCGCACACACCACTATCTTATCCGATCGCGTCTCATCCCTGACAAATGATGGAACAACACAGGAGTTCTCTCTATTTCTCTATCCCTTCCTACTACTAGATAAAGAAACACCTATCTGGGTAGAAAAAGGGGACCGAAACCACTATTTTTGAGATCTATGTGCATGCATTTTTCATCTCTCCATATACTATGATTTTTTCTGTCAAAGTGCTAGCTAACTCGAGCATCGGAAGGCTTTACTCTGGCCATCAACCAAGGACTTGTTTTGCAAGAATCTAACGATTGAAGCTCGTGGTAGCATCATCTTAGTCTCTCTCATTGAAGTCTTCTTCCGTTTTTTTATAGGTATTTATTTATTTTATGTCTGCATAATATATATCTTTCTATTATAAAAAAAAAAAGAATAACAATTGGTGTGTTTGAAGTTCTGTAGATTTTTATCAGACAATATTGCCCCAAAACATTAAATTACTACTTTATGTATACATTTTTCATTTGACAACTGCTGCATTTTAGTTTTAAATTCAAAATAACTGCTTTCTCTTATAACCACTCAGTTTCACAGTGCAATCATCCCTGACCATCGCCACCAATTTGTGCAATGCACACACGTTGTGTGTGTCATCCTTCTAGTGTATATGAAACCTGAATTTGGAAATGGCAATTAATTTTGGTACTCCCCTTTTAGTCAGTTGCATTCCTCCTTTTGTTTATATTAGGCAAAATTACAGAAAAATCCTGCAAGCATTTGCACAAAATAAAAAGGGGGATAGAAAATGGGAGGTATTTCTAGTAATTTTGCCTAATAAAACAAAATGGGAGTGTATTTGGCTAAAAAGCGAGTGCAAAAAACATTTCCCTTTTGAAATTTGAAATGAATTAACTGTTTTGATGAAAGTAAATGAGAGTATCATTTTTTTATCTACAAAATCAGGAACATAGTATCAGTACATTCTATTAGTAAATCATAATCATTACTGTAATTGCATACATTTCATCAGTCCGTACTTAATACATTGTTTCTATCAGTGAGAATTATATGACTCAGATCAATCGAATCATTCGATAACTTGATCTTGCAAATGAGGATAAAACGCTCAAAGGCTCTCCCTTCTTGTAGTAATTATGTAGTATCCTAGTTTACACACAATACTATTACTGGCCTCTCAGGCCCAAATTTGGAACCATGTATGAATTGCTAAAGAAAAGAATCTGTAACCACATCCTTTATCAACTCACTGAAAACTAGCTTCTCTATGTCACCCACAACTTGCTCAACTTCATCCACAGTAAATGCATCCCTCCAACCCAATTCCCATACCCCGTTCGCCACTCCTGGGCACCTTAAATCTCTCTCCAGAACCGCATAGAGACAATCTCTAGGAAGTTTCTCACCAGCATACTTGTTATAGCTACTCAGATTCTCAATTCCATTGGACACTTCCTCCACCAATTGTGCTAGGGAAACGGAGGTGTTTGAACTCCTCACAGGGGTAAGCGACAATGGATGTATGGTTTGTGTGCGTCTAAGGCTTTTATGTTGCATGAGTTCATTTGCACAGTCCAACAAGAGTCTGGTGTCATCCATCCCGGGAATGTTTAAACGAGTTGTTTGTGAAGCTATAGCCTGGTTGGCATCGATATCAAAGAGCTCCTCTGCGTGACTGAGGAATGATGGACTGCTCAAAAACAAATCTTTGGAATATGTTTTGGTTCTGAAGCATATTTTCTCAGTACTATTTTGACTGATGCAATACTTAGGTTCTTCAGCCAAATCGACGTAGCTTTCATGTTGGGTAGTCTGCGGTATAACATTACAGAGAGAATTCTGGCTGCTGCCAAATTGTTCTGCAATTAAACAATAATCAAATCCCAATGTGCCATAAAGTCAATACAGTTGAACCCTATTGCAGATGCAAATACCAACAGGCTTTTAGTCCAATGGTACGGTCCAAAACAATCCCAAATGAAACGTGAGAAGTTCAAATCTTGTCAAGTGCAAAGTGCGGGAATGGTTGCATGTGTATGTGCTGATTATATATATATATATATATATATATATATATATGCAAGTACCTCTGCACCATAAGGTCTCTAGAAAGATATAAAAAAAGGCAAAAGACATTCTACTTCTTTTATGGGTTCCATTTGTCCCATCACAAAAGAAGTCTGCCATTTTTCTCTATCCAACAGCTAATGAGGTGAGTGCTCTTTTGTTGATACCTGGACAAGTATGATTCAGCATGGTTCTGATGTGAATGTCTTCTAAAATCTTAGTCATTTTCTTACTCAGAGGACAATCAGATAACAGATGGTATTCCATTCCATGAATAAACTACCTTTTACATACTTACTTGTACATGAACAAAGATTCACTTCATCACCAATTGTACTACACTTAGTTATCAAAATCTGCTCAATGAAACCTCACTCAAGTGTTATCCAAGACTGTGTCATACCTTTAATCTGAATTTCAGAGGCATATATCCATTCTTCAGTGAGGAGTCGATCTGCAGTAGTGGTGCTGATTCTGGTCGTATCATGTTCGTCTTCACAGTTGAAGTCAATTAGCTTGTCACCAAACTTGCACACTACATTTTCAACCTGCATTGACATGTACTGTATCAATCTTCATACTCAAAAGGTACCTTCTTTTCATGATGAATTTAGAGCTTAAGTCTAGTTTATACATTGCAGTGCCTAATTCTGTATTTCTTCATCAAGTATTCTTAAATGACTATATCTGCATATAAAATCAGAGAACAAACAGAAGTTTCTAAAGGAAAGAACATTAAGATTACAAAGATGGAGTGTCAGGAGGACTCACAACTATATTAGTTGCAAAGGATTCTCTGACTGGCTTCTCATTGTTCAGATTCTTTCTACGCTCACCGCAGGTGTGAGATAAGGCTGGTGTTGTGTGTTTTGAAATGACACCTGAGGAGGTAGCTTTTTGCTGGGAAGTAGGACTCTTTGTGATGAAAAATCCGCTCTCAGATTTTCTTTCTTTTGTAGAGATTGCTTTGGCTTGATCATAATATTTAGTAACAGCTTTAGCTTTCACACTCTCCATTTCTGCGGGTTTACTCTCTTTGTCGCCAAGTCGAAACTTAACATTTCTGCATGGTATCATCTTCTGTACTCTATCAACTTTCTTTTCGATTGGTTCCTTTCTTTGCTGCTGATTTACTGTTACCCAAACCTTCAACTTATTGGAAGACGACCTATAATGGGTCTTGGTTGCTGTTTCTTCCGGTTTTGGTTGTAATTTTTTAGAGCTTTTATCCCCTACCTGGCTAATAAGCCTATTGACTGCAGTTTCTTCTCCCTTGAATCTTCCGAACATATCACTGGAACTTAAAGCTCCTTTACTGTGGTCTCTGGTTTGGGGTTGAAATTCTATCAGTTTCAATTTTCTGACCACCTTATCCATGTCAAGAGCTTCCACATCCCGGAAAAACTTTTGCATGTGAGGCTCTTCTGCCTCTGCACTTGAAAAAGGCAGAGGTTTCATAATCACTATAGGCGGGGCATCTTCAGTAAAGCTCTTGTTGAAGTTGGAGATACTAGAATGATGGGATTGGATCCGAAAGCCTTCAGCCCGATTGCTTTTCAGAAGCCCTTTCAATTGCATAGTTTCGACTACTTTATTCAGTTTCCTCTCTTCTATATCTACCTTATGTGCAGCAGACTGAGGCTTCCTTGCCTGTGGCATATCGATATCGAACATAGCTCTTCTCTGACTGAAAATCTTCTCCCTGTCTAAATGATTTCCCGCAGTAGTCTGCGCTGCTTGTGACGGGATTTCTTCAAGACCCATAAGCTTGGCAATCAAATTTGAGCCTTTTGACTTCCTTGGAGCCTTTGATGACAGGGAACTGTCAGAAGAGGCGAAGTCATGGGAGTGAACCATTGAGGATTGGCTTGAGCTAGTGGTTGCAACATCTAGATCTGAGTCTGGTGGCCTTCTATCACAGAAGGCCTTTCTTTCAGCACAACTGGGCGGCAGAAGATTTTGCCTGGCAAGGCTGTCTCTGATCGCTGTCCTAAGCTCCTCAAAACAATCCCTTGATGACCCATCGGAAGAACGTCTCAGCTTCTGAAACCCCGTTTGATAACTATGATCAACGAAGTGACGGGAATTCGTTCTTTCGATCCCCATTTCATCAGTTCTTTCTCCCCTGGATTTCTCTTTCTGCTTTTTCTTCAATTTAGCCATGTATTCAGATGCTTCTTGTAGTTTCCCAAGCATGACCAAAGACTCTTGCAAATCAAGTGCTCCTTTCAACAAATCTTTTGCGATTTCTTTAGAATCTCCATCAAAGCTCATCCCCTTGGACCACGAATCTATCACTAGGTTCAGCTTCTGAGCCCCTCTAGAAACCTCCATAAGCTGAAAGGAAGATGGGTTATTCATGTCTCCAATGACACTTTTAGAGACCACCCCCTTTCTTTCTTCCTCGTATGCAGAAGACGGATTCGAATTCTTAGGCATCCTTCGATTTTCGATCTTATCCTCCAATCTTTTGCTCCTGGATTTTCTGATTGTCCTACATTCAACCACACCTTTCGGATCATCACATGTGACAAATGATCTGTACACAGCTGATCTTAGACTGTCATGAGGCGGCATATTCTACGGCAGAAAATTCCACGGAAAATGTCAGATGCTACTATGTTACAGAAACAAAATCCAAAGATCTAATTAAGAATCAATTGCCCAATCAAAGTAAAGAATAAATTGCCGCAAAAAAAAAACGATGTTAAAGACTAAAGACATTCTCCAATTGAAAACTCAAACACTGCTCAAGCCTAATTTCTCGCTAATTTCTGTCTACTTTTCAAGAAACCCAACATGATTGGTGAGAGACCCAGATGAATTCGCAAGAAACAGGGAATATTAAAGACAATAAATAAAGAAATAGCATTATATTTACACAAAGAAATCAGGTGAAGAAAAAAAAAGAGAGAGAGAATCTGAGGGACCGAAATGAAAGAAATGAATGCAAAACAATTTATAACCAAGAATCGACCCAGATGAATTCGCAAGAAACAAAGAATATTAATGACAAAAATAAAGGAGCAGCATTATATTTACACGAAGAAATCATGCACGAGACCTGAATTCTTGTGTACTTTCTCTGCTACCAAACAGCCTGTCTCAACACTAATCAGCTAATTCTCTCTCTTTATCCTCTATTTCAAACCCAACTCAAAGCAAAACCAGAAAAAAAGAAAAAATTGAGAGAGAATCTGAGGGACCCAGATGAAAGAAATGAATACAAAACAATTCATAACCAAGAATCGACCAAAATCCCATTACCAGTTTTGCCAAGAAAATCAACCAGCGTATGAGCTTAGAGAGAGACCTCAGATCCACGAAGAAAACAAAATAGGAGGTGAATCTTGACTTACTGTTCCGCACCTACTGATTGCGTCTAAATCTGTATTTTTTCAAAAACAAAGAAAGAGCTGTGTAGATATGCATCTTCTTTGTTTAATCATATAATGGTGTGATGGGTATAAATTAAAATGATTTGAATAATCAGTGTTACGGATGTGTGATTAATGGCGGAATAGATTCTTGTCGTGTTTGTGCTGGAAAGTACCAACGAGAGCGAATGGGTTCGAAACATCGACAAGGAAAAGTGGGGTTCACAATTTAGAAAGAGACACTAGTGTGTGCAGTTATGATGGGAAAACTACCATGAAAAATCCATGAAGAAAATAAATAATAGTAATAATAGTAATTTATACCAAATAATAATAATGATGGTAATCGTAACTATTTACTTTCATAAGGACTGTCATGTAGGACTTGTTTGAGGAATAAAAAAGGATTTTTCTTTTTGCTTTCTTGACAATTTGACTCATCGATCTTGTGAAGCCAACTAGAGTTTGACACTTAATTATTTCAAATGGACACAAAACATTCGCAAAGCTGATCCACCTCTTTAGTTCATTTCTCAC
The DNA here is from genome assembly GCA_034768845.1 of Heliamphora exappendiculata. NCBI lineage: Eukaryota > Viridiplantae > Streptophyta > Magnoliopsida > Ericales > Sarraceniaceae > Heliamphora > Heliamphora exappendiculata. The sequence continues at coordinate 11,118,564 of JAOTRH010000013.1, read as the reverse complement.
TAATGCAAGCAATTTTTAATATAATTAGGTTGATATGTCGCCATCACCATCATAGCATGCATGTTGCCTGTTTGAAATTTTAAGACATGATTAAAAGAAAATGTTATTTGAATTCTAATAACTACTAAAGGAAAAATACCGAATAAGCGTTATTTACTCTAGTTGATTTTGATGATAGGGATTCGAACCATAATTATGAATATTAAGTATGTACGGTTTAAAGAAAAAATAATATTTCTTAATTTTGTATGATTTAAAATATTAATTCGTACTAATTGTACCAAATAACTATTACCGATAACAGTTAGTACTAGAAAATACCTGATAAGTACTGATTCATAATTAATTTTTTAAAAGAACATTTTGTACTTATTTTTTTTGTTTCTTAACTCTAATTCAAGTTTCAAATATAACACAAAGAAATAATTCTAAAACGCGACAATATTAATTTATTATAAAAATATTACATTTATATCGCTTTTAAATTAGTTATCTCATTATAAATAATAAAAGTAAAAATTAAAAATATTATATTATATTAAATTATTTATTATTAAATAATATTTTAAAATATATATCTAATATTTTATAACGATAAATTCAAAATAGTATCTAATATTTTACCAGATCAGTACACACAATATTATTAAAAAAATTAATACTCTGTTCGGTACAATATTCAGAACATTAATTAGAATTGAAAGTCATCAGGCAATTCTAACACTGTGTTTGGATGTTAGGCTTCTTTAAAAATAAGAAAATATTTTTTTACATGTTAATAGCAGTCCTAACACTACGTTTGTATTGTAGGACTCGAACTAACAGTCTGATAAATAAATGATTTAATCCCTCATTCATGATATTAATAATATCGACTCATTGGTATTATTAGTATCAGACTCCAGATTATATTTACTCTTTATTTAATAGTCAGAAACAATTTTACAACTTTAATCTCTTTTTTTATCTCACTCTAATCAAATACAAACTAAATTTCTCATTGTATATATAATCTTATCTATTAATCATGAACCCTTGGTATATATAAAAAATACGTGAAATTCTTAGTATTATTAATCATTCATATTCTATTCAATTTTATTCAAAATAAAAAATAAACCCTTTGTTTATTATCAAACCGTGTTTAATTTCATGAATAATTACTTTTAATTAAATAATTTAAGATTATGCGTGTGAAGTTAAAAATGGTAACATATAAATGTGTTTACTAATGCCCATTTAGTAATATTTATAATTTTCTATTTTTTTGTTTATAGAAAATAAAATACATATTTTTACTTATTTTTATAAAAAAAACAAAACATATTTGACACATATATTGAAAGAGGTAATTAGAGGTAGTGACCGAAGGTATTAATCAGCAATGATAGTAAGATATAGTGACGGTAGTCGAAAACGGTGACAATATATTATCGTCGAAGGGTATAGCCGAATGTGACGGTCGAAATGACTGGTTGGAGATAGTGGCCGGGTGGTGGTAGAGGTGGTGATCAAATGGTAGTAGTCGGAGATGGTGACCGAATGTGTTAGTTAGGAATGATAAAAAGAAATAATGATAGTGGTTTTAAGTGGTAGTTGAAGTTGTGGTCGGAGGCAATGGTCATATGTGGTAGTTGGAGATGATGGGCTAAAGCATTGGTCAGTGGTGGTGGTCAGAGATGGTGATTAGAGGGGTGGTTGGAGAAGATGATCAGATGTGATAATTAGAGACGATGGTTGGAGTTGATAGTCGGAGGTAATGGAAGATTAAAAATTTGTTAATAAAATAAGTAAAAATGTATTTTTTATATTTACAAGAATTTAGTAAATTTTAAAAATTGATATAGTTTTTTGAAAATAAAATAATTATATCAAACATGTTTTTGCTTATAGTTTACAAATTTTTAAAAAATATATATATATAAATGTTACTAAACATGGCCTAATAATTAAATTTTCAAGCAATAGAAGATAACTTTAGCAATTCCATGGGGGTAATTTTGTCATTTGACATCTTATCCCACTCACCAATAATTCAGGGATTCCGAAGCCCACCTCACCCTTAGGAATGATTTTTACTGTGTTAAATGGAGGATGAAATCTACAAAGGCGATTTTAATCCATTCCTACAACAAAGAAATTAACCCCAAAACAAAAACTTAAATTCTTACGACCAAACAAGCTGATTGAAGTGGATCTGACTCAGCTTGGGCGAGTTTTTAGAGACCGAGTAGGTCTAGAAGAAGAGATCCTGTCATATGGGTCAGAAAGATTAGACCCAAACCCTAGATTTTATAATGAGCCGAGCACATTATGGTTCACCTGGGTACCTAGTCCAGCACGGAGAGGATATCCAGATCAACCTGATATCAGTAATGATAGTTGCCTGGCCAAGCCCCAAACATTAATAACAATAATTTAGTCAAGGTAGAAGTAAGTATTAATGGTAAGTAGATTAAGATTACACATTCACGGTTAAATATCATCTCAGGTCATATAGGCCTATTCTATTCATCTGCAGGTTAAGGCTCATGATATGAATAACTTATCATGAGCTCCAAAAACAGTATATCTATTAGCTCTTATAAAAAAGAATCAAGCCAAAGACTTTGTAGTATGACAAAAAAAAATTTTTTTCTAAAACTCTGTCAATTTATTTTTTCTTCCAAGAAAGCTCATTATAATTCGATTCGGCAGTTAGTTTATGTTTGTCATCTTGTGCAAGATTTCTAAATAACTTAAAAGATCTTTTAAACTAAATCCGACCCATATTATTCAAACACCCCTAAAGTTTAATCTCATACACTAACTTTTTTAGCATTTTACTCCTTTAAATAAAACCAACAGTCAAACACCCCTAAAATTTAATCTCATACACTAACTTTTTTTGCATTTCACTCCTTTAAATAAAGCCAACAGTCAAACACTCTCATATAAATATTGGATGATAGGACAATTCTCTACTCCATCTCAAATGGGAATGTTAATTGACCGACGATGGTGGAATAAAAAAATATTTAAAAAAACTTTGACTTGAATTTTTTTTTTAATAATTAGGTGTTCTGATCAACTTGTGTACACCTTAACTAATCTCAGGACTTTGAAGTTAACAGTGGGACAAACCTCCAGTGGCACTAACAGGATTTGAACGAGTGAGTCTTGGAAAGCAAACTCAAGACCTCACCAGTTGGGCTACTTTTTAGGATTGATTCAAAATTTTATTCAAATATTTATTGGGAGTGTTCGGCAAAGCTTTCTATTATAATTTTTAACTTTTTACTATTAATTTTAGTTATAAGTTATAATTTATTCTAAATACTCGTAACTCCTATTACAAATTATAATTACTTTTTTTTCTATTTTAACTAAAAATTATAATTTTAATCAAATATTCATAAATTTTATTACAAATTACAATTTATAAATTATTAATTTTAATAATACTAAACCACCGTGTAAAAGTCTATCAAGATTTTACGAAGCAAGGGGATCAGACCATAGACTTCTTGATGTTAAATGGCCGAGCAATGCAAGCTATTTGGATTGAATGCAATTGTTAGTAGTTATATGGGAATAATGGGGTGTTTGATACAGCCGAAATTAATAGATTCCAAATTATAATTTTTAATAAAAATTGTAAATATTTGATAAATGTGTTAGTTTATAATTGAAATTAGTAAAAAAAAATAGTTATAACTTGTAGTAAAAATTGTAAGTATTTAGAGAAAATTATAATTTATTATTAAAATTAGTAGTATTAAACTAAAAAATGACAACAGAAGTTTTGCCAAACACATAACAGAAATTGGGATTTAATTTTAAGGGTCTCTCTTATTCCAAATTAGGTTTCAATTGGTCCATTTTAAGAGTTTGTTACGTGCACAAATTCGAGCACACCTCTCATATACAGTAATTTCCAAATGCAAGTGTGGAACTCACCATATGTGATAAGGATATGTTTGAATTTGTGTTTCTTATATGTGTACCTAGGGGTGTAATTTTGGCTCGAGACCCGCTCAAGATCTGGTATTGTACGGGTCGAGCTTGGCCCGAGAAAATCTTGGCCCGACTCGAGCTCGAGGATAGGTTTTTCGACCATGAGCCTCCTCCTCTGAATCTGTGGGCCAGCCCGGCCTAAAGCCCGAGCCCGTTTGGTCTGAGTCTCTTATTATATTTAATTGTTCATGTATTATGTATTTATGTATTATAAAAAATTTAATGTATTTATTGTAAATAATTTAACATAATTTATAAACTAATATTAATACATGGCAAGTAAATTAATTTATAAATCTATAATAAATTAATAAATTTATAATAATATAAACTTATAAACTAATAAACTAATAATAAACTATAAACTTATAAACTAATAACTAATAAAGAATAAATTTATAATAAATTAATAATAAACCATAAACTTATAAGCTAATCAATTAATACTATACTATAAACTTATAAACTAAGTAATTAAAAAACTAATAAAATTATAAATTTATAATAAATTATAAAGTATAAATTTAATAATTTATAGTCTTATACAGCAAATTAACAATTCAAAAAATAAAAAAATTAAAAATCCAAAAAAAACTTGACCCGGGCTCGAATACTAAGCTCGAGCTCTATACTCTTTGGACTTGAGCTGACTCCTCCCAAAAAAGTTCAACCCAGCCCGACCTAAGCCCGATCTAAACTCTTGACAGAAACCTATCGAGCCAAGACCAAGTTAGATCGAACCAAAATTACACCATTACGTGCACTTAGTGTTTTTCATATTTTAAACACAATACTTTTTCTTTAAGACACAATACGGTGTTGTGCTTCTCCCATATAATTGGTTTTAAACATTTCTTTTATGATTCGAGCTACCTACTCGTAATGTTCACTTAGTAAATAATTAATCTAAAAATCTTGTGTTGATTGATTATCAATAGTTACTTGATCCAATTATATTTGTTTTAATATTTTTATCTAAAATTGTACTTTTTATTTATTTTTTAAAAAATAATGTGTCACCCATTGAAAAAAAAAGTTAATTACAACATCTGGTATTAAGGGTGTATAAGAGGCCCGAAAAACCTAAAAATCGAACCAATTCGACCTCTATAGATTGGATTGGTTCGATTTTTATAAGTAATTGGTTTGGTCTTGGGTTCCGAAAAAGACAAATAAAAAATATTAGTTCGATTTTTTCTTCAGTCTGGGATTAACCCGAACCAATTCGAAAATCATATATA
>JAOTRH010000013.1:11087444-11098083 GCA_034768845.1 Heliamphora exappendiculata | reverse complement strand
AGGAGGAATATGACCAGTTTATCCAGATGAGGATTGGGAACACAGCCGACACTCCATCAGCTACAGTTGCAGGTAACTTAGCTGCATGTATGGCTACTCCCAGATCATTGGTTATCAAATGACTACTCATCCATTGTATTTCCATGCACATATGAGGCGAGAAAACTTCATGGAAAAATGGTAGTTCAAATCGATGTTGTCTTAGGGAGTTAGAATGCAGGTGTTGGTTAAGTAAAACAACAGGCAATCTTGGTCATATTAATTAAGACCAAGGAAGTGAAGGTCCGAACAGAAAATAGTGGCAATAGGGATAAAAACATTCCTAGTTATAGTGATAGGGCCAGTTCATGTAATAGTAATGTTGATATGGAATTTCATCTAAGAGGATATGTGAATACAAAGTTGGATTGTGTTAAGGTATTGATAGAAGCATAGGTGATTTTCCATTAATAAGTCAACACTAATGGAACCTTTTTATTGCAACACATAAGTTGCATAGTTACTTTTAGAAATTAATTTGTCATGTACACTGGTAAATCCTATTACAGTTGACATAGTACATGACTGCATGTAATGGTTGATTCCTTAAACCTTCTCCCAAAAAAATGTTCTTATCAGATTTCCAACTCTATGCCTCTTATTGAGAAGAGAATAGTGGAAAAGTAGAAAATACACTTCAGGCTTGCTAACATTTGGTGTTTTGGACAAGAGTCTACCTTTTTTCGAAATGTATTTCAAATTGAAAATTCATTGTATTTTTAGTCCTCTTAGGTTAGTCGAGGATTAATGAGGCACAAGGATGAGAACGGATTATACTAAAACATTTACAATCTAACTAGGCAAATAATATCAACATTAATTGCATATTTTGCAAATAAGAGGAGGAAACTACCTTCATCGTTATGCAGATAAAATATTAAAATGTGATGAACATATGCTTTCAGAGAGTAGATATTAAGTGTTCGTTTGGCAACCTGACTTTAAGCCGGCTTTTTTGGCTTTAAGCCACTTTAAACCAAAAAGCCAAAAGTTCGTTTAGTTGAGAAACTAGTGACTTTTAAACTACCAAAAAATCTAATAAGCCAGATGTAAAATTTCAAGATTACCTTTCAGCTTAAATGAGATTTTGCCAAACAAAAAAGCCAAAAAGCCAAAAAGCCAAAAAATAAAAATAAAAACTAAGAAGCCAAAAAGTCAAAGGGTAAATTTGAAAATTGTTATCAGAAATGCCAAAAAGCCAATAGGATAAAAACTGGGAGTTGGAAAACGAAGCTTTTTGGCTTTTTGGACTTTAAGCCAAGCCCAAAAAGCCGGCTTTAAGCCAATTTGCCAACCGAGGACTAAATTGAAGATTTGCAGGAAAATATGAAATTTGTGAACATCTGGTTCAAATATTCATATATGGCAATGCCTAAGTGTACACCCTCTGTAAATCAGCAAGAGTATAAGTACTAATCCTGAAAACCTATGCTGTGAACCCTTATCCAGAGTTGTAGCAGAAGGTTGAATAAAAACTGGGAATGTATCTATAAGCCGACTATGCAATAGAACAATAAGGTAAATCCTAGAAGATTTAATAACTCGAGACATGTTAAAGAAAGCTCCTTATAGATCACTAACAGCATCGATGATGAGAAAGTAGCTCAAATAACATTTATATGGTGATCTCAAATTTATAACTACCAAATCTATAAATGCAGTTTTCAGAATGTTGCACTTGCAAGAATTCTCAAACACGCATACCTTATTATCCCTACTTCCATGTGGACTGCTAGCAATTTTTGGCCTGAATGCATTTGGATTACGCTCTAATGTAGCATCAACAGCTTCACGCCTGGCAGCCTCATTTTCAACATTATTATGACAATTTACACAGTTGCACCCATCACAGTATATTCCAGATGCAAAGCACTCACAATACCTGGCGAATACATTGCCAGATTTAAACTCATGCTGCATAAACTTGCAAAAACTAACAAAAGACAACTCAGCACATTGAAAATGTCAAAAGAACCAAAATCATCAGTGACCACGTAGTTATGTAGCTATAACTTAACAGAAGCCCACAAGATGATCAATATATTTTTAAAATGCCTATGATAGGGACTAGCGTCATGATTGCCTAGGATTTAACATGGGCACCAAGCCGTTCAATGAATGAACACATCACTTATAACACATCAATTATAACACGTCATAAAATTATGAATTCCCATATTAGTTCCTTGACATATATATGGAAACAATTGTTCACGCAATGGAAGTATTGACTTTTTAACATTTTCTCACTAGACAAAATAGCAAACAAGACACAAAACAAACAGGCATTAATTTTGAATCAAGCATAAAGACATTAAAGTTCAGCAGAATTATGTATATCTAACAAATATGCATGCACGAATGCATGCAGATAGGTACCACCATGTTGATAAAGCTAATCGTATGTGTATGTACACATACATACCCATTATTATGCAGTGAGTAAACACAAAGAAAACCTGGACATCCTATCCAAGTCACATGTCCACTCATTGTCCAGGCTGGTTAAAGGAATCAAGGGAAACTACAAGTCGGCACTATCACCAAGATAAGGACTATAATATTCCTCACGTGCATCACAAAGTAAACTTCAAACCAACACCCAAAGAGAGACAGAGAGAGAATATGACATGAACACTGTTCTTCTTTAATCTAGATTCAGTTACAAAGCCTTTTAAGCATAAAAGCATATATAATATAACCCTACTACTATTTTTAATTCCAAAAGAAGTTCCTTTCGAGTATAAATTCACAATTTTAGCTTCCTAATACCATCCAGTTGTCCATTATGGCAAAATGGACTTACTTGAGGTCAGAGAGGAATTGACCAATCCACTCTAATGAAGGGACTACAGCACCGAGTTACGTTAAAAGATCTAAACTACCAACACACTGTGCTAAGCATTATTTGGACAACAATGGAAGGGTCGATTAATTTAATCAAGAAAAATGGCAGACAGAGTCTCTGATGAAATAATCCAACTAAAAACATTGTGGAAAATCAAATGGACAAGAAGAGGATAAGGTTACACATTGAGCTTAGAGGAAATCTGCCATTGTAGTGCTGCAAATGTCTAGGCCTTTATAAAGAAGAATGGAGCATAATATTTTTTCAGGTGGTAGCTACTTAAGCAACTAGTATAAGGGGCACCAGGGCTGCAACATGGGCCAGCTGAGCCCAAACTATTCCAACCGAACATAGTAGATGAGCTAGGCCTGAAATTTAAATAAGGTTGTGATTTCGATGCCAAACTAATTGACATATGGTTGGAATTGGGATGATAAGTTTCAGCCTAGGTTGTGCTCAAAGTGGGATCATGGGCAAGACAACCATATTCAAGTGATCCAATTAATACAGACTTTTATGGTATTACAAATATACTAGCAGAAACGTTATCCTTAGAACTAACCTTAATATGATTATAGTCTCAACAAATAATTTAAATTGAATTATTGTCCATTACTGCAACTTTGTCAACATTAATCCCACGTGATATAAAAGATTTCCTAATTTATATTACAATACTTATATTACTTGTCTTTTTAAGTATTTTCTATTCTTGCACTCAAAAGCTAGTTCAAGTCTTAGATGCACAAAGCCAAGAATCTCCTACTGGGGCGACGAATTTACTTTAGAGCCTCGATTCTGAGATTTAGCGCAAGAATCTAGTTGAAACCTCATTCCCATCAAGGAAGAGCCTTACTTTCAAACAGGATTAGAACCTTTCAAACGCGTGAGTCCGACAACAACAAAAGAAAAGTTACAAAGTATAAGAAAACCTGTTGTAGCCATTAGAATATTAAAACAAAAAAGATTAACTCGAATTTAATATAGTCTTTCGTATTTACATAGTATTTATTTATATTTCCAAAGAAATAATCCACAATTGACATCAAACTCCAATGTCTATCCATGTTTTAATGTTTATGTTAGCACTAAGTAAAAACGAAAGTACTGCTTAGAACATATTTATATAATATGTAAATGCTCCCATGCCACTCTCAATGCTAAACTTTTTTATGTTTCTTGCTCTCACGTCCTTACCTTTGCTTCTGCTTTATGCAACTATGCTTCAAGTTTCCACTTATTAGTTATTACTAATCAATTTTTTTTTTCTTTCAAACATTCTCCAACACTTTTGGTCACTGTAGTAATGGACATTATTGTACCAATAGCCACATAGAGCCCTAGAGAGGAATATGTGCTCCCCACCCTCAAGTTTCAAACATTATAGTCTTACCTATAATTAATAAATATGCTTTCAATTGCAGATTTAAAATTTCACATTTGCCCATTTACAACTTTTATATCCCTATTTTTTTTTTCACTAAAATTCATGCATTTTGCTCATTCCACGTTCAATTTTGCTAAAAATATTCTCTCTCTCTCTCTCTCCATTTTCTTCAACCTTTATGTATTACATTGCAGTCCCACTTGTAGCTTCTCATTATGTATTACATTGCGGTCTCACTTGTAGCTTCTCATTATTTGTGATCGTACTCATTATACTGATTGAAATCCTAGTTGGTGAGTGTTTAAATTCATGGCATTTTGTGCTATCAAACTCTATCAGGTGCAACAAGGTGTTTCCATATTTGAGTAAATCTTTATTCACAGTGGGGGTGTTTGGCATTGCTTCTAGTGACAGCTTTTAACTTTTTGCTACAATTTTAGTAATAAGTTATTATTTTTTTTTCAAACACCTACAATTTCTGCTACAAGCTATAATTACTTGTTTTCCTCTAAATAACTCATTTCAACTACAAGTTAACATATTTTTCAAACACTGAACATATCTGCTACAAGCTATAATTATCATTTTCTCAGCTATAATCTATAAGTAATTAGTTTTAGCAATACCAAACATGACCAGTATATACTTAAAATATTGCTTGATTAAATCAAGTCAAGCATACAAAGTTGCAGATTTGCACCTATTCTTAAAAACTTGATACTCCTTGGTAATTACAAGGACAAAGGCACAAGTTATGTTTCATTCATGCAAAAGACTGTTATATAATAAACTCGGCAGCTCCAGAATAAGAAGCAAACAACATAAGGGAAACCATAGAACTATACATAATACTAAAACAGCTATTTGACAGCAAGAGTTGGCAAATGTTTGAAAACAAAACTTATAATCAAAGACAGACATTTAGGCGCCGTTTGGTAACGTTTTTGTTTTTTGTTTTCTATTTTTGTTTTTGTTTTTTTCGTAAATTGTAAATGAAAACATGTTTGGTAATTATTTTTGTTTTCAAAAAACTGTAAACAGTTTTCAAAATTTACAAAATTTTAAGAAATAGAAAAAATGTATTTTTACTTGTTTTGTAAACAAATTTTGATTGAACTCATCCATAACCTCCAACTACCACTTTTCAAACATTTATGTTACCAAACATGTTTTTGTTTTTATTTTTGTTTTTTTATAAATATAAACAAAGACATATTTTTATTTTTCGTAAACAAAAACAAAAAACTGTAAACGTTACCAAACGGGCCCTTAACAACAAGAGTTGACAAATATTTGAAAACAAAACTTCTAATCAAAGTAAGATATTAGCGCTTCGACAAAGTTTTGCATCATACCAAATATGCATAAAAATGTGGTATGTACTTACAACTTCAAGCATTTTGAATGTTTGCAGTTACACTGTTTTTGCTTTTTTGGAGTACCCTCTTTTACTTCAACATTTGTTCTTGAGCGCGTTCTAGGGGACTCCGGTTTTCTGAAAAAGGAAAGAGAAAAGCCTTTTTTAGTAAAATGTATAGACAATGGAGCTCCTATATCAAGGTTTGACAGTATTGCTCCTCTTAATTACTTAACGCATGTATATGCATGTATAAGAACTTACAAATATTCAAGGTATTGCTAAATATCTTAACTTAAAAGAGTAGGAAAACAAGATAAACAGCATTCATAATCATAGGATATCACTTGCACCAATATTATTATTCAATAATTAAAAGGAAAGAAAGAGAAAATATTTAATTTACATCTTCCATCTCTTTTTATTGTGGGCGGGATACAAAATATGCTGTTTAAAATCTCAATGCTAATATAGATTTGTTAAAGAAGGTGAGAGCAAACCGATATTTGCATAGGAGGGTTATAGCCACACAGATTCCTTTAAGAAGTTTTATTATGCTATACAAGCAATGGGGAAAAAATGAAAGATATGGCAAGAATATTCAAGCACATTCAAAATAAGAAAATAATGACCCAGACGCGAAGTCCTCCGGATGGAACTTGGAAGAAAAAACGAGCCTATACACGCACATCCATCAGAAATTCTCAAAGTTCCCACACCCAATCCCCAACGAATAAATAAAGTAAGCCAACCTCGAGTTCTATTAACAAATTTCCAGTTTCAAACATGGAAGGTAAAGAAATCAACTAGTTCAAGCAATAAATGGGTTAATTGTGCACCCCCAACTCAAGAAAAACTTGTGTATGAAGCTTAATTGGGAGAGCCTAGACATGATTAAATTTTATTTTAACCTCCCAACACTCTCTGAAAAATGGGCAATGAGAGTAATAATTGATCCTACAAAATTAAAACAAAATAATTAAATTGAAAGAGAGAACCAGAACATCAAAAGATTCATAACCCTTAAAGCTTTCGCAAATTGGAGAACAACAAATTCCAAGGCTAGGCCTTTTAAAATGTTTTGGAACATCATGAATAAAAGCGTAACAGAATAGATAATTGCAGACTTACACAGGCCGTATTGAAGGAATAGGCGACTGAGAATGCATCGGCATCAACAGTAAATGTTGCTGCGAGTGCGACTCTGGCTGTGGCGGCGGCGGCTGCATCGGAGTAGCCGTGTTCGCCTGGGGACGCGGTGGAAGCGGCTGAGCCGTCAGCTGCTGAGGGTGCTCCGGCAACATCACAGCCGCCGACGTCCCACCAAAACCCGTAAAATCCAGCTGCCTCGCGAGCTTCTTCGCGGGAAAATCTGACGGGGTTACCACCGATACGGGCTTATCCGATTGAGCCTTTTTAGGAGGGAAATCTCCTCCTTCACTTTTCTCCATCAAATTCAAAATCAAAATCAAAAAATCCCGAACAAAATCACTCACAAATTTTCAAAATTCTCAAACAATTCACTCAAATTCACTGATTTCTGCCCGAAATCACACAAATTCCACGAATCCCCTTGAATTCAACGCCTTTACAATCGAGTATTGCTCCAAACACAATTCAAATCCGAAAATTTATCATTCCAACACCAAGATTCCTGTCGAAATCAGACTAATGTTGGCCAAGAACAGTGACGGATTGGCCCGAATCAACCAAAACTCGATTCCAACAGTTATACACAAACGCATATTTCCATGAATATGCAGAGAGAGAGAGAGAGTTTTCTCAGATGTAGAGAGAGAAATCGAAAGAAGGGGGGTACGAGAGAGAGAGATAGAGAGAGGAGCAAATACGCTTCTGTCTCTCCTCCCTCTCGAGCTTTTGAAATTCAATTTTGTAAATATTGGACGGTAAGATTCGCGTGGTGATATACCATCCAATGGATCGCATTACAAGTTGTAATCCAACGGAGGGAATTCATAGCTGGGTCGAACCGCATTGACTGACCGTTCGATCAGTAGACTCGTATGTCTTCCAAGGAAACTCGTGTGAACGAGGCATATAGGGAAGAATTATCAAATACTCCTGACCTCAATATAGAGGCTTGTGGTCTTTCTTAGAAAATTATATAACCCTTGAATGTGACAACCTTGTTTATTTGCTTATTTTAATAAAAAAATTTATTATTTAATTAAATTATTATATTTTTTAAATTTTTTTTCATTGAAAAGAACTGAAAAAATAAAAAAAATTAATTAAAATATAAAAATATTTTTAAAAAAATAAAAATAAGCAAAATGGTGATATTTTGCCCAAACAAGGCCAAAATCTAATAGAAATGTTCTTTAATTTTGTTAAATTTATATTATATTATGGATTATATAAATTAAAAAATTAACTATTTTTGTTTTCTTTTTTCTTTTTTTCTCTTCTCTTTTATAATCTAATTTCTTGCTGTTTTTCACAACATTGTAATATTATATAATTTAGTGCACATTAATAATAAATTAAAAATAATAATAAAATTACAATATAATATAATATAATGCATAATTTATAGATACAAGAAAATTATTTTGTAAATCCAAACAAGTAACAAACTAAAATATAAAGTTAAATAATATAAGAAAGAATAAAAAATCAATATAACAATTAATGTACAATTTTTCTAATATAAAATAAGCTATGAGCATTTAGTTTTAGAACTGCAATTTTAAATTAAAATTAAATTATTTTTTATTTGTGTAGTTTTTGGTTGGGATAGTTTTTAAGTTTAGCTTTTAAAAGATTTAACTTTTAGAAAAAAAGATAAATAAAAAAATATAAGAGTGTTTGGGATAATTTTTTATAGTAATTTTTTTATTTTTTTGTTTTGTATTAAAATGTCTAAAATGTATTTATTTTTAATTTTTAAGTTATAGTATTTGGCATATTGGCACGATTTTTTTTTTTTTGTGAGTATGGTTAATTTTTTTATGTAAATATATTATAATAATTTTTTTTAAAAAAAAAATAAGATGTTTGGGATATATATTGACTTTTTTTATTGGATTCAGAGATTAAAAAAAAGTTAGTTAATTTTTTTTGAAAACCAAAAATTACAACTTAAAAATTGGCTTTTTTAATAAAAAAAATCAACTTAAAAACTAACCCAAACAGGCCTTAGTTCGATTTAATTTTATGATATTCACGGTTCAGTTTCGAATACTCTTTCTTCCAAATAAGCCACGTGGATAAAACATTAAAATGTCATAGGTGGTATAGTGTGTAACAGGTGAAACATGTTACTTAAAGTGGACTAGAGAGTAGCTGATAATTATCAGTGACGGGGGCGTTTCATAAGATTCTGCTTCGTGAAAAGAAAAATAAAATAATAATATTAGCGCTAAAGAGTGTGCGTAGCTGTTGACTCGTGAGGTATAGGGTAGTTCGATGTACGGTTCAGATTTTCTTCGGTAATAGGACGACGGAAATGGATGGACAGGATTCGATGTTCTCAAGATAACTATGAAAGAGAAACCTACATTTTAGGACTTTGTGGCGGTTTGGGATAGGTTTTAAGCTTGGAAGGCTTAATTTTTTAAAAAATAAATAAATAAAAAAATAAGAGTGTTTGAAATAATTTTTTGTAGTAATTTTTTTTTTTTATTAAAATATTTAAAATATTCATATTTTTAATTTTTAAATTGTAGTATTTAGAATATTGACATTTTTTTTTTTGTAAGTAGATTTGACTTTTTTATGTAAGAGTATTATAATAATTTTATTTTTAAAAAAATTAAAATATTTAGAATAAGTATTGACTTTTTTATTTTGCAAAAAAATTAGCTTAAATACTAGCCCAAACAGGCCCAAATTGTCTAACCTTTTATATGATTCTTTTGCATTTAGTGATTTTCAAAAATAATAATCCAAATAATTACACTTCTAAAACTTCGACCATCATAAGTAATTAGAAAAATAAAAATATATTTATAAAATAAAGAGAATTTAAATTAAACAAAAAAAGTCACTAAAATCATAGACTAATTAAGAAGGGGCTTAATATATATTTTTATAGAAAAATGCTAACTAGTGTAAACGTATAATAAAATTTATATATGTAAAAATATATTGATATTGGTAAAAATAAAAAGTTTTATTGTCAAAAGTGAATTAATGTTGAAACTTTTAATTTTTTTTTTGCTTCCGCTAGTTTGGTAGCATTTATATTTACATATATTGTTTTTAAGAATTTTGTAAGTTATAAACAAAAAACATGTTTAATAATTTTTGTTATTCTTAAAAAATATAAATAATTTTTAAAATTTACTAAATCTTTACAAAATAGAAAAATAAATTTACACTTATTTTATAAATAATTTCTCATTCTCTTAAATTTTTTAACTCATTTACTTTTTACTATAATTACTAACAAGTACTTTCGCTTATTATATCTAAATACCATACTTAGTAACCATATCTCCTACTAGCTGCCACCACTTTTCACTATTATCAATTACCATTATTACTACCACATTTAACAACTACTTCAGTCTCACAAATCGCTAACTATACCTATCACTTAGGGGTGTGTGTGGATTGGATTAGCCTCGAAAAAAAAATTCCAATCAACTCACTATTGGGATAATTGTTTTTTTAATTCACTGCCAACTCATTTGTCATCAAAATCAACGAGTTGTGTTATATTTTTTTTTGGTAGTTTTAACCTTGAGTTTAGTAGGTTAAAAAGTTACAAAATCTTGAAATTATTTTTTTAAAATTTGTTTCTAAAAAAATTTTAAAAATAAAAAAAATTTATATTTAACATATCACACGGCGGCCTTGCAGACAGGGCACGGCGTGTGTGGCGCTAGCAAGATGTCTCTTGATAGCCCGCCAAGCACATGGGTTGAATTTGCCAAGACAAGCAAACAAACCAAGTCAGTAAGCGGCGGCGGAAAGTAAGCAAGCAAGCAGCAGTAAACAAACCAAGCACAACAGAAAAGAGCACTAGATTGCGCAAATGAAA
>JAOTRH010000013.1:10998001-11062104 GCA_034768845.1 Heliamphora exappendiculata | reverse complement strand
ATTCTATTATATCTTCTTATTGTTTATCCCTATTCGCCTATAAATATGCCATATATTGTACAGTTTCAATAGACAGAGAATATAGAATTATTTTCTCTTCTCAATTTCTTCAATCTATATGTGATGGAAAAACAATGAGATTTCCTTTTTAAGTAGGAGAAAAAAAGTGAAAAAAAATTTAAAATGGGCAAGGCAAAATTGAAAGTTATTAAAATATATAAAAGTAAAATTAACATTTAAAAAAATTCAGTGGCGGCATTAGCCCCTACTCGACCCTTAATGGTTTTCATCCATGTATGCATATAAAACACACGAATTGGGATAAAATAGATTGGATCGACAAGTTGAGCAAGTTGTTCGCACATTTCTTACCTAAATGTCGAAAAACATTGTCACGCCCCAAGATTCGGGGATATCTAGAGCGACAATAACTAATAATGGTGCAAGAAATTAAATAGCGATTATACCCATCCGAAGATTTAAAATTAAAGTAGCATAGTAGTTGAGATTACAGACCTAAAAATAAAGTTCAATTGACAGAAAATATAAAATAATAACACTAAGGTTGAATAATCCAAAAGGTCTCTGCAACAGACTTGGTGAGAAATCTGGCTCATGGGAGCCACGATTCCACCTCATCTCGTGCGGTATTGTCTACTGGGGCCTCGAGTTCCTCAAAATCTCGTATAGGATGTCGTGAGTTAAAGCCCAAAAAGAACAACACAGATATACAAATTTTTTCTATGCAACTGGTTGAATCACAACAAATAAATATGACAAGGATAAATGTGACATTATAAATATGACAGGATAAGTATAACAGTGAGCATGGCCAGAATGATGCAACCGGTTTAAATTCTAATTTATTTTAACTTTAATTATTCTAGGTAATTCCCAACCAGGGTAGACCATTCTTACCCAGATCCTAACCATACCGATCAAGTCTACCGATCAACAAATAACATTCCTTTAGCTGTGGGATGACTATGTAGCCGAACTAAGTGTTCAGTCGAGTAATCACTGACAGCAAAGTGTCATCGATGGCCCGACCCTCGAATCTCAGGCCAAGGTCTAGCACGGGATCAGGAAAGTCTAACTTTTATTATTTCGCCACCCGATCCATATTTTACCAATATTCATAAATTAATTTGTGCATATAGCACCTGAGGAAAAACTATCCCAAAACAATTCAGGCATACAACTGATATCACAAGGTTCCAAAATTTTCAATTTTCATAAATCAAGTACCATTTCTAAGATTCAATTTCTTCTCTTTCTTAAAAACATTTAGGTGAATCCCGTAAAAACCTAAGCCCAAATGATGATGTGGCGTTATACAATATGCTAAAACTAAAATTCACAATTTAATCTATACATGGGTATGGCATACTTGGCATAAAAAAATGCACAAATTTTATTAAAAAAATCACTTAAAATGCTTAGGTCACAAAACATAATATGCGCGTATCGTGATTAAATCAAACTTGCATCTAAGTAACCAACCATCATAACCATATAAAATAACTTAATCAACATCATCATTCAAATAAATCAACTCAAACATGGCACAAAACTAAGAGAACAAAATAAGAACATTAAATACTTAGGCATATTAAAACACAGTCAGGATTTTCGAAATTTTCCTACTGTTTTGAATGTTTTTAAAATACTTAAACTTGAAAATAAATTCTAAAACTTGGTAAGAAATATATTAGGATGTTTTGAACACTTTTCATGTTGTGTAACAGAACAGAAAATGAACACTAGAACAGTGGTGAGATTTTTAGTGGCTTTAAAAATTAAAATGGAGAACTTAAACTCATTTGTTGATTTTTATAGTTTTTATAGAGGTAGATATATGAGTTTTGAAGTTATGAGTGCTGGTCTTGCATCAAAATCATTTTGTTTTAATTTTATATTGATGTTTTATCAAATAGTGTCCAGATTCAACACACTTTAAAAAAATCGATGTTATTTTCTCTATACACATATTTTTTAGGTGATTCCAGTAGAATTAGAAAAATAAGACGTTTATTTATCTAACCATACTAAGTTCACACTAAGATCTTGTTCTTACATAAAATAGTATAGATTCAAAGTTGACTTTTCAAACAGGTTATAAAACCTGTTTTAAAACCCAATTTTTAAAAACTGTAAGATGAAGAATCTGGATCTAAAGAAAAATCACACATGTCAACACCACCACCATAAAACGTCAGTAGAAATTTAAGAGTAAACAAGTACGTTTAGATTCATACGAAAAATAGAAGAAAAATACATTTTTGAAAAAAAAAAGTTTCTTGACAAATTTAAACATAAAGAACTTATTTGATTTTTTGACTTTTAGGTCCATGACTTTTGTAAACATGGTTATATCTTTCATATATATGACTTATATATGAGATATATATTATTTTCAAATATCAAGATGAGAAACAGATAGTAAATGATTGAGTAGAGAGAGAAGACGAATAACAATAGAGTCCAAGACCACATTTTATGAATTAAATATGAATTTTGATCTTTAGTGTGCTTAAGAACTAAGAAAACCATCATAAATAAAAAATAAATATATAAAAATATTATTTCTTCTTTAATTATAGTTGAAAGATAATGAATATATATGCACTTCGTAAAAAAAACACAAAAATCATCGAGAACTTAAAAAACACAAAGTCTTGATCCTCACTTTTTCTCACTACCTCACACAACGTTTAGAAATATAAAAAAACACCAAAGAGGGATTGGGGAATGGGTGTGCCGAACCCAGGGGTGTTTGGTGTTCTTTTTAAACCCAAAAATGCTACTGGGAGGCTCATGATTAAGTGTGTAAGAGTACGTGTAAGAGTACTGGAGGAAATAGTACGTGTAAGGTTCGTGATTAAGTATGTAAGAGTAATAGGGAGGGGGATTTTTGAATTTTATAAGTATATTGTATATTTAATGTTATATATGTATTATATTATTTAAGAATTATATTAAAAAATTAATTTAATATATATTTTTAAGTATGAATATTAAAGTCTTGAATTAATATATTAATCATAGGTGTTATACTAATATTTTTTATCTTAGTTTAATTATAACATTATTTTATAGTGATGGTTGGACTCAATTTTAATTTTTATATAATTTTGTAACTTTGTGTATATTTTAAATTAATTTTATATTAATTTTAATTTAATTTGATGAATTTAAAGTTTAAAACTCAATTTCATAATTTGGTATTATTTTTATTATTATTTAATTATTTATATAGTGTATTATGTTACTTTATATTAATATACAAATTGAGTTAAAATTACTTTTCATTAAAATATTAAATTTATTGTAGAGATTTGTATATATAATAAAGCTACTTTTTTACTTTTAGTTATTTTATTAGGTTGCAGAGATTTATACATATATATAATAAATTATTTTTTGCTTTTGATTATTTTAATTGAAAATTTATTTTTACTTTTAATTAGTTTATTTGTGAGTGTTATTGTAGAGATTCTCGTATATATACTTGTTTTGAGAGTTGTAATTGTGTGTTTGTTAAATATTATTTTATATATTATTATTATAATTATTTTTATTTTATTTTATTTAAAATTAATTAAATAATTCTCAAAATTGAAAAGTCGTTGGCAACTCTAATTAATTATAGAGTAAATTTCACTGACCAAAATCGCCATCAAAACTACTGCCCCACTCTAAAACCATCGTTCCCAACTCTCTATTCAAAATCGTCGTTTTCACCCCAACCCAAACCCAGTCCCGCCGTAATCCCCCCGGCTCCCCCCTGCCGATCCCACACCCCAACCCAAGCCCAATCCCGCTGTCCCCCTGTCGTTCCCACCCCCCAACCCAAACCCACCAGCGCCGCACGCCGCATGCCACCGCCGTGGCTCTGTGTGTATATTATACTCTCTCTCTCTCTCTCTCTCTCTCACGCACGACGGAATTGGGTTTGGATTGGGGGTGGGAACGGCGGGAGGATTAGGTTTGGGTTGGAGGAGTGGGAACGGCAGTTTTGGGTGGGGGACTGGGAACAGCGATTTTGAGGACGATTTTGAAGTGAAACGGTAATTTTGCGTTAAGTTTAATGAAATTTTTAACGATTAGAGTCTCTTTGATGTTAAAATCGAACTTAATGTGAGATTTCTGTAATTTTTGAAATCACCAAAAAAAATTTATTTTTATTAAAAATCTCAAGAGTGATCAGTTAAATTTACCCTTAATTATACTATCATTTTTAATATTACTCTTAAAAACGGACCTTACAAACGTCGTTTAGAAAATTGAAAATAGAAGTCGCCGGCGGCGGGCAAGCCCATACCTGCACGCAACTTCGGAGTTGTGCACATGTGATATTAACCCTCGCTGTTTGTATCTGATTTATTCATTTATTTTGTTTTAGTTATTATTTTTTAAAATTAATTTTTATTAAATAATAAATAAATTCAATAAATTATTCCAAACCCGTCGTCAAACAAAGAACCTGAGCCTAATAAGTAAGAAGTTATTAAGTGGGTATCATCGTAACGTTAATATATTTTAGTGTTAATTAATAAATATATAGTATGTATTTATAATTTTAGAAAATGATCTTATATTAATGGCCAATAATTATAGAAGGTGTTTGACCAAGTTTGCAAGATTAATTTTTAATTTTTTGTTATTAATTTTAGTAATATAAATTATAATTTTTTTAAATACTTACAAACTTTTATTACACTTTATAATTATTTTTTTTATTTTAACTATAAGTTAACATATTTATTAAATATTTATAATTTCTATTACAAATTATAATTTATAAATTATTAATTTTAATAACATCAAACATGCATATTCTATATTACCATGGTTCTATATTGAAAAAACATATGCCATACATTTTGATTTTTTTACTTTTTATAAAAAAATAAATTTAAAAAATGTAAAAAATTCAATTAATTATAATAGAAGATCAAATAAATAAGTTTTTTAAAAAAAAATTATTAAGTAAAATTTTTTTAAAAAAACTAGTCGCCATCAGAGGGTAATAAATGTAACTTAACATTATTTTAATTGATTAAAATAATATTAATCAATGGCCCTGTTTGGGCTAAATGTGCTTATTTTGCTTATTTTGTTTTTTCTGAATTGCTTTTAATTTTTGACTAAGTTTTTTACATTTTCAAATCGTCTCGATAAGATGAATTCAAAAAATAAAAAATTTTAATCAAAAGATGAAAAAAATCTACTAAAAACGAAAATAAATAACATTTAATTTGACTTATTAATTTATTTTTGGTTAATTTTGTTTTTTTTAAATTTTTTTATATTTTAATAAAAAAATTTACTTTTTTAATTCGTCTCAACAAGAGAAATTTAAAAAGTATATAATAATTTAACTAAATAATAAAAAAAATCACTAAAAATAAAAAATCTACCTGTTTGGATAAATGACTTATTGGTTTATTTTGTTTATAAGCTGTCAAATAAATAACGTCGTTTGGTTTGTTAAATAAATAAGATTTAAATCAATAAACAAATAAGTTAATAAGCCAAATAAGTAATAGTTTAGCCAAATAAAGTGATTTATTTAAACAAATAAAAAAAAATAAGCCAAAAAAGCAAAAATAAGTCAAATAATTCAAAAATAAACAAATAAGCAAATAAATAAAAATAAGCTAAATAAACAAATAAGCTAATTAGTAGCTAAACGAAATAACTTATTCATATTTTAGCTTATTTACTAATAAACAAATAAGTAAACAAACATGTTACCTAAATAGTGTCAATATTAAATAAAAAATGCTAACTAATGGGCGGTAATTAAGATATATATAATGTACAGATACATGTGCAAAATATATTAATATTTATAAAAATAATAAATTTAACAAAAAAAATATATATTAATATTAAAAAAAAATTATTTCTATTAAACTATTAATTATTATCTAGTAAATGATGATTAACAGTACCATATTAAATATTCCCATTGAGGGCCAGTACAATACTACCGTGCTATTATTTATTTAAGTTCATTCATTATTTTATAAATTATAAATAAAATATAAGTACAATACTACGGTGCTATAATTTATTTATAAAATAATTTTTTCTAATGAGCCCCACACGTGCCCTTATTATTACGCAGAAACTTCCAAATAATTCAGTTACATCAAGCGAAGATCCGAACACGTGTCCCTACAGATTCTCTCAAGCTGTCCGATCAAAACCCAATATACTTGTTGCCACCATATACTTCTTATTTATGCTTACGCTTATTTTACAATAAACAAGTAAATAATTCTATATAAAAACTTAGCACCTTCTTAGGACTAATGTGTCATTATTAGGTAGATGATTCTAGATAAAAATGATTTGGCTTGAGATTTATTTTTTATTTTTTGAAAAAAGAGAAATAGAAAAAGTTATATTATTTAAAATAATTTTTGTATTTTTTAAATATCTAATATGATTTTGTTTATTTATTTATTTTTTATGAGTAGTACAGGAACAGCGAAATGAGAAAGGAGAAAGGGAAATGGAAAGACTCAAACCACTGATTAGGTGAGAAGCTTTATAAGGTTAAGACCACTGAACTGTCAAATTTTTCTTATTTATTTACTTTAAACTTTAGTATTTAGTACTTTTATTTTTTAATTTGAGTATTATAGTTATTTATTCAAAAAATTTAAATATTTAAAGAGTGTATAATATATTTTTTTTAAAAAGAAAGGTAAATAATAATAAACTTTTAGATATGACAAATATTGTAACTTAAAATCTAATATTTTCTCAAAACAAAAAAAAATAGTGATACCAAACATAAATTTATGTTTGTTATAAGGTATTAGGAGGGATTGAATTGGATTAGGAGAAAAAGTGACCTATTAAAAATAATTATTTTCTTAATAATGTAAGTTTTGTATTTGTATTGCAAGACTCGAACTAACAGTCCGATAAATGATTTGGCTACGTTTTATTTAGATTATTTGAAAAATAAATTTTTATAATCGAATTTATTTATTATATAAAATTTATCAAATTTATTTAGCGTGTAAAATTTTAAATTCATCTAATATCTGTAATTAAGTGATTAAATAAGATCTTTTAATATTATTTTATAAATAAATAAATAAAAATTATAATTTTAAAAAAAATTTGTTAAATAAATTTTACTCAATCACTTAGTTACAGATATCGAATAAATCTGAAATTTTAAATGCTAACCAAACTTGACGAGCTCTACATAATAAATAAATTTGATCGTAAAATTTTATTTACCAAATAAATTCAAACAGGATACAACACGGCGATACTGCCTTTTTAAACACAACGCGATCTCCATTTCAATTATGTTTTAGAGATATGACATGACAATTGACATGATGAGACAAATATATGAATTAAGTTTTTTTTTGTTTAGCTAATAAAAATTATTGAATATTTATTATAATTAAAATTATAAATTTAAAAATTATACTAAAAATATTTAATTAAAATTTTAAGTAAAAACTGTAAACATTTAGTAATGATGCTAGAATTGCTAAGATAGCCTATTAACGATCCACATTATTTCATAAAATCACTCAAAGGAAACTGTTATAGGATGGACGTCAATGAATAATTGGCGAGATCCCATCCTACAGTCAAATTAGATTTTACTAAGAGAGAGAGAAGAATAAAAAATTGTTAAAGAAAAGATGTGTACTTGAATTATATATTAATGCTTAATATTTAATTTTTCAATCACGTGACAGTTTCGTCACGTAAAATTTCGTTAAGATCATATAAATAGTATTTTTTAAAGAAGTTCACACGTATAATTGTATTAGTGCTACATGTTTGATTAGATTTGACTCTAACTAATTATTTATACTTGATTAGAGTAAAGATGGTCGGACAAATGATCATACTAGTCTGACTATCTCTTTTAATCTAATTAGTAAAATATTATTTAGACTTACCAAAAAATAAAGTGGATCAAACTCACTATGAACTAAACTCTTTAAAGATTTTATGGCTTTCTCTCTCGATGATACCCATCAAGTTAGATTATAATTTATATGTAAAAAGTTATAAACAAGTCAATTTAATTTTTAAATTCATTTTAAAATATAAGCTAAAAATTATAATTTAAACAGTAAAAAACACTCTTATACTTTGCTGTGCTGGACCAACTTAATGACGTTACAATACAATTATCACATCAATAAAGGGTTCGAGACACCAAATAAAATCAAAATTGAATACCGTATATCTATATGACAAAACAGAATAATCTTATAACACGTTATATTTTTTTATCTAATGGTTGAAATTATCTAAGTTTACATCTAACGATAATGAATATCACTTAAGAAAAATATCATCTCTCTCCTCATTTAACGCAGTTGGTTTAAAAAAATATCATATCTCTCCTCATTTAATACTATTTATCTTCTCATTTTTTCTATTAAAAAAAATCGTCTCTTTACACAAAAAATACAACTTAAAAAAAATAATTTCAAAATGTTTTACAATTTACATTTGATATAAAAATGTTTTGAAACTTTTTTTAAGAAAAATAAAACAGAATTTTTAGGAACTTTTTTTCTCTTTCTAAAAAATAAATTTATTTTATTGAAAAAAAATTATTTTGGTTACCTTCAATAGAAAATTGTTGAATTAATTTTTTTTAATTTAAAAAAAATTGTATTATGTGACAACTTAAAATGTATCTTTTTTTTTTTTACAAAATTTGATTACTTTTTTTTTAGAGAAAATATTTTCTTCCCATCTGAAAACTAAAAATTTAAATTATTGCTTTTTTATTTGAAAAATTAAAAATTAAAATTGTTGTTTTGGTTACCTTATTGAGTTGAATGTGAAGAAAAATTATATTTTATGATAGACCGATCGATCGATCGGTGGTGTTTGCGGGCGAGAAATCGAGAGTAGTGAAAAATCGCTTGATAGACCCGATCAATTTGTTTTTAGACCGATCGATCGATCTATGCGAGAATTGTCTGTTATAAACTACTAGGGTTGCAGCAACCGCAATGGATGTGTTATTTTTCTTCTGATATTTTGTATTTCTCCTCTAAGAACTCTTCTTCCCTTCAATCATAATAGAGAAGCGTGTGATCTCGTGAACGTAGACACAACTTGTCGAACCACGTAAATTTTGTATTTGTGTGTGATTAACTCATTTTCTCCCTTCGTTATTATTTCTTGATTTGTGTGATCTTTGTTGATCTTGAGCAATTTTTTATTTACACAAAATTGTTAAGGAGATTATGAAATTTTTTTAATTTATTCTACATAGTGTAGATTTTTTTTATGAAGTGTAAATATTATAATTGTATAAAAATTTATTGTATTAAATATATGAAAAAATATGAATCACGTGACATTTCATGCGTCTTCAAGGTTTGCCTTTCATTTTTTTTTTGGTGAAGAGTCTGAATTAAAATTTTTTAATTAAAAAAATTATTTGTTTCTTGTGAAAGTTTGATCGGTTGATGGATTGGTTTATGAAGAGCTTATGGGTACTTTTTAATTTAATTTTCAAACTCATGAATTTATTTTTATTTATTTTATTTCTTAAATATTAAGCATTTTAATTATAATAATGATTGTTTTAAAATTTTAATAATTTATTTAATTTATTTTTTATTTTAATGTTTTATTTTTTGTATTAACCACATTTTATGTAAAAGCGAGAGCGCGAAAACTCTTTAATAATTGAGTAGAAAAAATTGATTTGATTGTATCTTTTAAAGGTGTGAGTCATAGTTAGAAAATATTTATTAAAAAATAAGTTTTGATCAATTTTAATATAAAAAAGATTGTACATGATATCTATTATTTTTTATGTACATTTTCATTAGTTAGATTGTTTATTTTTAATAACTGATTGAAAATATTTAAAAAAATAATTAAAAGTGCCTTTAGGCACCAGTTATATCCTAGTAATATATATTATAGCAAAATATTATTATCTCTATGAGTTCAAAAGTTTCAATTTAATTTTTTTAAATTTCTGAATTGTTTAACATTAATAATAACATGTGTCATTTTGCGATTTTTATTAATTTCTTTTGGTTTAGTTATTAGTTTTTAAAAATTACATTTATTAAATAATAAATAAATTCAATAAATTATTGCAAACCCGTCCTCGAGCAAAGAACCTCATTAAATAATTTCAACAAATTATTTCAAACCCGTCCTCAAACAAAGAACGTGAGCCGAATAAGTAAGAAGTTGTTTAGGGGGTATGATCGTAACGTTAATATATTTTAGTAAAGTTTTTAATTAATAAATATATAGGGTGTATTTATAATTTTAGAAAATGGTTTTATATTAATGGCCAATAATTATAGATGGTGTTTGGCCAAGGTTTTAAGATTAATTTTTAGCTTTTTATTATTAATTTTAACAATATAAGTTATAATTTTTTTAAACACTTACAAACTTTTGATACATACTATAATTATAAGTTATTTATTTCAGTTACAAGTTAACATATTTATCAAATAGTCATAATTTTTATTATAAATTATAAGTTATAAACTATTAATTTTAATAATATCAAACATGCATATACTATATTACCACGGTCCTATATGAAAAAAACATATGCCAGACATTTTTATTAATTTATTTTTTTATAAAAAAAATAAATTAATTAATTAACTATAATAAATGGTGAAATAAATGAGTTTTTTTTTAAATTATTAACTTTAAAAAACTTTCTAAAAAATTTGTCCCCAAGAGAGGGTAATAAATGTAAGTTAATAATTATTTTAATTAATTAAAATAATATTAATCAATTATTACAATACTACCGTGCTGGCGTGCTATTATTTATTCAAGTTCATTCATTACTTTATAAATGAAATATGAGTGCAATACTACGGTGCTATTATTTATTCACAAAATAATTTTTTCCTAATGAGCACCACACGTGTCACTTGTTATTACGCAGAAACTTCCCAATAATTCAGTTACATCAAGCGAAGATCTCGACACGTCTCCCTACAGAATCTCTCAAGCCGTCCGATCAAAACTCAATATACTTGCTGCCACCCTATAAGAAAGCCCCCACTCCTACAACAAAAGAGCCCCCACTCCCACCCCACTCTTCTCTTCTGCATTCCGGAAGACTGATTGCGCCCTTGGGGAATGCAGAGAGATGAGATTTGCTTCGTTTTCTAATCCCGAGCCCGGAGGGAGAGCCAAGAAATCCCACGGCGGCAGGAATTGTCACCGGAAACACGTCGAGGACGGTTGACCGCCTCAGCCTCCGCCGCCGTCACCACCACTACCGGTGAGTTTTTTTATTATTTTTTTACTATTTAGTTTGGTACAAAAAATGGAGGAAAAGAGCGAGAAGTGTCATGGCCAGAGCGTGCTACACGGGAAGTACGAGTTAGGGCGGCAGTTAGGGCACGGTACGTTCGCGAAGGTGTACCACGCGCGCCACCTCCAGACGGGGAAGAGCGTGGCGTTGAAGGTGGTTGGGAAGGAAAAGGTGATGAAGGTCGGGATGATGGAGCAAGTGAAGCGAGAGATATCGGTGATGAAGATGGTGACGCATCCTAACATAGTGGAGCTTAACGAGGTGATGGCTAGCAAGACGAAGATCTACTTCGCCATGGAGCTTGTCCGCGGCGGCGAGCTGTTTTCCAAGATCGCGAAGGGCCGACTCCAGGAGGACGTCGCTAGACACTACTTCCAGCAGCTGATCTCCGCCGTGGATTTCTGCCACAGCCGCGGCGTCTACCACCGGGATCTTAAGCCGGAGAATCTCTTACTCGACGACGACGGAAACCTCAAGGTAACTGATTTTGGCCTCTCTGCCTTCACGGACCACCTGAGGCAGGACGGCTTGCTTCACACCACGTGCGGAACGCCGGCGTACGTCGCACCGGATGTGATCGGAAAGAAAGGCTACGATGGCGCCAAGGCCGATATATGGTCCTGTGGCGTCATCCTCTATGTTCTATTGGCTGGATTCTTGCCTTTCCAGGACGACAATATTGTCGCGATGTATCGAAAAATTTACAGAGGAGATTTCAAGTGTCCGCCGTGGTTTTCACCGGAATCGCGTAGATTGATCACGAAATTGCTGGATCCAAATCCGAGCACTCGAATCACCGCCGCGAAGATCGTGGAATCGTCGTGGTTCAAGAAGACGATTCCAAGATCCGTGAGAGTGAAAGATGAGGAGACTGTGAGCGGTGAAGATATTTGGAAGGCGAAGGAGACAGAGACACTGAATGCGTTTCACATAATCTCGTTGTCAGAAGGGTTCGATTTGTCGCCGTTGTTCGAAAAGACGAAGCGGGAGGAAAAGGAGGAGCTGAGGTTCGCGACGACAAGGCCGGCGAGCAGCGTGATATCGAGGCTGGAGGAGGTGGCGGCGAAGGCTGGGAAATTCAGCGTCCAGAAGAGCGGAGACACCTGCGTGAGGCTGCAGGGTGAGGAAAACGGACGGAAAGGAAAGTTGGCGATCGCGGCGGACATCTTCGCCGTGACGCCGTCGTTCCTGGTGGTGGAGGTCAAGAAGTCCAGCGGCGACACGCTCGAGTACAACCAGTTCTGCAGCGAAGAGCTCCGGCCTGCACTGAAAGACATCGTCTGGACATCAACCGTCGCCGGAAATTCAACTCCGGCTTGATTGCTGGCAATTTCTTCTTCCGCGAACCCGAATCTAAGGTGGGACTTGAATCTCTTCATGTATTTAAACGATTCAATTGTTGTTGCTGCTGCTTTTGTTATTGAGATTCAGATATTATTCGAACTTGGGGCTTAAATTATTAGTACCAGGATTGCGTTCTGTTTCAGTTGAATCTTTCAATGTGATTCCTTTGTTTTTTCCGTGTGTATTTACTGTGAGGTTTGGGTGATTTGATTTGAAACTGAAGAAAATGTAAAGTGAATAAGAACTTGGTTGAAGATGATCTTAGCATATGTTTTCGCATGTGAAATTGTCAGCGAAAACAATCCAATTAAATTTTATTAGGAAATGAGCAACTTCTGATTGTAGAATTGGTAGTTATTAACTAGTTGTCAGAAAGTGTAATCGCAAATTCAAGATGCACTGATGAATTTGGTTTCAGTTCTTGCTTGGATTTATAACACACAACTAATCTCATATTATTGTTTTTTTATTGATAAAAACATATTTTGTATAAAAAAATACATGTTCTTATCAATAAAAAAAAATACCATTATGTGATTGAAGTATGCGTAGCTAGATATTTTCGTCTGCTTCTTATGACTCATCAATCTGGTTGGAGGGCCTGTTTGGTTGGACAATTTTAGTAGTGATCTCTCTCTCTCTCTCTCTCTCTCTCTCTCTCGGTTAATGGTTCCAATCTCATTTTGGGCCGTGGCCAAGCTACTAATAGTAGGTTTCAGACAGTTTTCTTTCTATTAATGGTCCCAATCTCGTATTATCAGTTCTTCAGTGGAGAAGGGCTTTTGTTGGTGGAGGTTCTATTGTGATGAAATTGTGTGGGTGTTTTTAGTAGTTTTAATTTTTTAATATTAATTTTAGTTATGAATTATAATATTTTTTAAACATTCATATTTTTTGGTATAAATTATAATTATAATTATTTTATTTTAATTACAAGTTTTAATATTTTACTAAATTTTTATAATTTTTATTATAATTTATAAATTATTAATTTTAATAGTCCCAAACACCACCTATTAAATGAACTCAATTTATTTGATAATTTTACAATGAGAGTAGGTTGCGCAGAATTGACAAGGAGATTGAAATTAGTTTTTGTTTGGCGATTGGTTTAAAATGAGTTTTGTTTTTTGGTTTAAAATTAAATAAGTCAAAAAAATCTTATTTGAGAATTTAAAAGTTTTTTGAATTTTTTTTTTGATTTTTTATATAAAATAATTTAAAATATTATATCTTTATTATACTTATCTATTTTTATATAAAAAATATTTTTTAAAACCATTTTCTTTTGAAAATTTATCAAAAAAGAGTTATTGAAAATAAAAATGATGTACAAATAATTTTTTTTTTAAATTTAACAAATGTTTTACTTAAAAGTTTTTTCGGTTTAGAGTTATTTAAGTCTTAAGTTTTTTTAGTTTATCTTGTTTTAACTTAAAATTACATCTATATTTTATTAAATAAATTTTTTATTTATTTAGCTTGAAGTGATATAAAATGTCTGATGTAAACTCATTTAATAAAGGAGAAGTATAAAAATTAATAATGAGATTAATAATAAAATTGGGTTAATTTTCACATATTTTGTTTGCTAATTAGATAATAAACTAAATCATAGTTGTTTGATTATTACTTTTTAGTTTTACCCTTGTATTAATTAAATAATAAAATTTTATTTTATTTTCTCAAATAAATAGAAAGGTTTTTAGCTAAATGATCATCAACAAAAATTTTAACGCGTAATGTCCAATTGCGCGATTTTTTCAAAAATACCATGTAAACAGATATGTTAGCCTAATGGCTTTTTATTTTGATTTTGATGATTTTTATAATTCATTTTCTAAGAATAAATAGATTTAAAATGATAATATCTTATATTTTTTTTAAAAAAATGTTAACACATTTTGAACATTTGAGTTGATACTTTTAGTCAAAAGAAATAACTAATCTCGCAAAAAAGATTAAAGCACTTAAGTATTCTTACATGAGAATATTTTGTGTTGAACCTAATTGAAAATTAAATCAAATACTTTAAAAGCAAAACATACTTGAAACATATTAAGTCTGTCAACACTTTTGAATAAATAGTTTGACACTCTAACAGTTTTATAAAGTCACTTTCAGGTATCAAAGTTTAGTGTCAATACAAATAAATTTTGTATCAACACAAAAGAGTCGAAACCCTCAAGACTCAAAATAAGTCTACATAAATTGAATTTGTGTCGATACAAAAGCAGTTTCTCACTTTTGGTATCCGGTCAATTGAATCAACACAAATGAAAAATGTGTCGACCCAAAAGAATTGAGGCCACCTATAGATTTTGGGTGTCGACACAAAAGAGAAGATAAGTCGACAAAAAAGTCCCGAGCTTACTTGAAGAATTTTGGTGTCGACACCAAAGTCCAAAAGTGTCGACACAAAATAACTGAGGGTTCCTGCAGAATTTAGTGTCGACACCAAAGAAGATTTGAGTCGACACAAAATGCCTCCTCCCGAATTCTGACAAATGAGTCGACACTAGATCCAAATGTGTCGACACCATTTTGTTGGTGAGAAAGCTTGCAGAAATTGTGTCGACCCCTCAGAAGAAATATGTCGACCCAACCACTTAAATGACCTGTCCTAAGACATTTTGTGTCGACACCAAAGGCTTTTGTGTCGACACCTGTGATGGAATTTTAAATTTACGGCAGATCTCAACGGTTAAATTTCTGGCATTTATTACTACTACCTACCTCCAACGGTCATGAATGATCAAGAGCTTATATAAAGAGTAATTTCTCAACATTTAATTAAAAACATGAGACCTACAATCACTGTTCTATTACTTGAATCAATTTCATAACTCTCAAGCTCTTATTTATTATTGAATCTCTTGCTCTTGTTCCTCAGCTCTCTTTATCTTCTCATTCATTGTAAATTATTTCTGTAAAAAGAGTAACTGTTCCTTATTAATACACTTCATTTGTTGTATTCAATAGTGAGTCACCATTTGTCCCCTTTGAGTGAGTAAGTAAATCTTATCAAAGAAGAGTTCAAGAGAGATTAGAAGAAAACATAAGCTTATTTTCATAGGATCTTCTTAAAATTGAAATAGACTTTAAAATGTGCTCATAAATATTCGTTTACTCAAGCAAAATCTTGAAGTTGTAAAGATTTTAAATGTGCCCGTGAAGCATTCTATATAGTGAAAATACTCAATGGACAACTTGAAAAGTGGACGTAAGTTTGGAAGAAATCGAGCCACTATAAAATTTTTGGTGTCTGATTCTATCTCTCTATTCCTAACTTTTTAATATTTGCTTTGCCTTATTTTCTTCTTATCTTGCTTTATTTGATTGCAATATTAAAAGATTCTCAAAAAGATTTTAAATTGTTATTTATTTTTTAAAATTCAATTCACCTCATTCTTGAGTTGCC
The DNA here is from genome assembly GCA_034768845.1 of Heliamphora exappendiculata. Classification (NCBI taxonomy): domain Eukaryota; kingdom Viridiplantae; phylum Streptophyta; class Magnoliopsida; order Ericales; family Sarraceniaceae; genus Heliamphora; species Heliamphora exappendiculata. The sequence goes on along the minus strand of JAOTRH010000013.1, from coordinate 11,046,010 downwards.
TTGAACTAACAATTGGTATCAGAGGTTGAGCTCTTGTTTTTGACTTAACAGTCTAACAGTTTTTATAGCAATCACTAGAATCGGATTTATCGAATCCGAAAGTCAGTCGACCAATAGACTTTCGTTATTCAATGGAACAAATTACAATTATTGGAAGGCTAGAATGAGAATCTACATTCAAGTCGTAAACTATGACCTTTGACGGGTTATTATAAATGGACCAAAAAAACCTACCAAAATTGTTGAAGGGGCTGCTGTTTCTAAACTAGGGGCTAGATGGACTGAAAATGATATTAAGGAGATACAAAAAAGTATTAAATTTATGAATCTCCTATATTGCTCACTTGACCAAATAAGTTCAATAGGATCTCTACATGTGACACTGCAAAAGAAATATAGAATAGACTCGAAGTTATCCACGAGGGTACTAATCAAGTGAAAGAGTCCAAAATAAGTGTACTTGTGCATAACTATGAATTATTCAAAAGTATGATGAAACTATATCTAATATGTTTACTCGTTTCACAGACATTACTAATAGACTAAAATCTCTTGGCAAGATTTATACAAATGCAGAAATGGTGTAAGAAAATTCTTAGGTGCATGCCTAAGTGTTGGAAAGCAAATGTCACAGCTATTCAAGAAATCAAAGACCTTAACACACTAAGTCTAGAAGAACTCTTTGGTTATTTCATGACCCATGAGATGAACATAAAGATGGATGATGAGGATGACAACAAAAAGAAGAAAGGTATTGCCTTCAAATTCTCAACACTTGACGAAGAATCTGAAAAAAACTTCTAAAGTGATGAGAATGAAGACATGACCCTCATCACAAAGAATTTCAAAATGTTTCTTAGAAATAAAAAACAAGAAGGAAGAAAGTTCTTCAACAAAGAAGGACACCGAGGCAAGCCTACCAAATTTAAATGCGACTCAAGCAAATTCAAAAACGACTTCAAGAAAGAAGTAATCATATGCTATGAGTGTAAAAAACTTAGACACGTCAAAGCTGAATATCATCAGCTCAAAAAGCAATTCAAAAAGGATTTCAAAAAAGCCATGATAGCTACATGCGATGAAAGCGGTGATAGCAACTCTGAGGATGAAAAGAAAGAAAATGAAGTAGCTAATTTATGCCTCATGGCTAGAGAAGATGATGAGGTAACTCTAGATGAATTACAAAGTGCATTTGAAGATTTGTACGATGAATTGAGAAAAATGGGTACAAAGAATTTTATTTTAAAAAAGTTAGTTTTTTCCTCTTCAACTGAAATTAAAATTTTAAAAAGTGAAAAATCTGTTTTTTCAAAACAAGTTTCTGTTTTGAATGATGAAAATAAAGTTTTTAGTGAAAAAGTTGAGTACCTCACAAAAATTATTTACAAGTTCACTCAAGTAAAGAACAACTTAGATAAATTTCTTGGCATGCAAAAATATATATTTGACAAAGTTGGGATCGGGTATAAATCCAAGAAAAAATAAAAATTCTTATGCAATATTTTTGTCAAAGCATCCTCTAATCATACAAATGTTACTTGTTTTCACTATTATGGACATGGACACACTGTCACACATTGTCCACATAAAAAATACTCAAATAATTCTGTCAAGAAGGCTTGGGTTCCTAAAGGAACACACCCCCAAGGAACTAACACCAAATGACTCAAAAAAATTTGAGTACCAAAAATCAAAACTTAATTCTTTTTGCAGGTATATCTCAAATCATTATTCAAGGAAGGAATGCGGTATCTCGATAGCGCTTACTCAAGACACATGACAGGCGACCAATCGATGCTTGCATCTCTCAAACCAAAAGATGACAGATTTGTGACTTTTGGAGACAATAGCAAAGGTAAAATCATAGGAATTTGATACATTGATAAAAAAAATTTCCTTTCTATTGAAAATATTTTGCTTGTTGATGGTTTAAAACATAACTTTCTTAACATAAGTCAACTTTGTGACAAAGACCCCAAGGCTGTGTTTGATTATATTAAGTGTGTTATTGAAGATTCAACCAATAATAAAGTTATCTTTGAAGGTCAAAGACATAAAAATATTCATACATTTACTCTCAATGATCTTTCTAAGAATGACACTAAATGCTTAGCCACCTGAAGTGATAATAGTTGGTTGTGGCATAGAAGACTTGGATATGCACACATGAACTTGATTTTTAAACTTTTAAGAAAGGAATTGGCGATTGAGTTATCCCAAATCAAATTTGGAAAAGACAAATTACGTGATGCATGTCAACAAGGCAAACAAGTTAGAAGTTTTTTTTATTCTAAAAATGAGATTTTAACTTTTAGGCCATTACAACTATTGCGCATTGACTTATTTGGTTCAATAAGGACTTTAAACTTTGGAGACAAGAGATATGCCTTTGTTATTATTGATGACTTCTCTAGATATACTTGGGTGCTATTCTTAGCTCATAAGGATGAAACCTTTGCCTCTTTTGCAAAACTGTCTCGGAGAGTTCAAAATAAAAAATGTTTTCAAATCACAAGTATCCGAAGTGATCACGGTAAAGAATTTGAAAACAAAAATTTTAAAAAGTTTTGTGATGAAAATAGTATTAAGTATAAATTCTCTACTTTTAGAACCCCTCAACAAAATAGAGTTATTGAGAGGAAGAATAGGACATTGGAAGATATGGCTAGAATCATGCTCTGTAAAGATAATTTACCACGATACTTTTGGGGCGAGACTGTTAATACTGCTTATTTTATCATAAACAGAGTTATGATAAGAGTTTTTCTCAAGAAAATCTCGTATGAGCTATGGAATGAAAAAAAATCTAACATTAGTTATTTTTGTGATTTTAGATGCAAATATTTTATTTTAAATAACAAATAACTTTTGGACAAATTCAATACAAAATCTGGTGATGGTATTTTCTTAGGATATTCTATATCTAGTAAAGCTTATAGAGTATTCAATAAAAGAACCATACTTGTTGAAGAATCTATATATGTTATTTTTTATGAAACTAACCTTGGTTCTTCAAATGATTTTTGTGAAGATAACTTGATTAATATAGAAAAAGATGTTGAAGATATCTTCATCAAAGAAAAAAAGAGCAAAATTAAGAGAAAATTTCAAATTATCAACAAAATGTAGTCCAACAGGTTGTTGAATCTTCAAATTCAAAAAATTTAGATTTACCTAAAGTATAGAGGTATGCTCTCAGTTACCCAAAAGACCTTATCATTGGTAATCCATCGCAAGGTATCAAAACTCGATCCTCTCTACATAATGTTTATGGTAATTTAGCATTTCTTTCCCAGACTAAACCAAAATATTTTAAGAAAGTTAAAAACGATGAGTTTTAGATCTTGGCTAAGCAAGAAGAGCTTAATCAATTTAAAAGAAATAAGATTTGGACTTTAGTCCCAAGATCTAAGGAACACTCCATCATCAGTACAAAATAAATTTTTAAAAATAAAATGGATGAGAATTGGGTAGTTTTTAGGAACAAAGCTTGATTGGTAGCCCAATATTACAATCAAGAAGAATGCATCGATTTTAATGAGACTTTTGCTCTCTTGGCTAGGGCTTGAAGCCATCAGGATGTTGCTTACTTTTACATACTTTAAAATTTTCAAACTCTATCAAATGAATGTCAAGAGTGCCTTTTTAAATAGATTTATCTCGGATGAAGTTTTTGTGAAACAACTTTCTAGCTTTGAAAATTCAAAATTTTCAAACCATATTTACAAAATTACTAAAACTTTCTATGGTTTAAACAAGCACTTAGAGTTTGATATGAAAGGCTAAGTAAATTTTTGATTGAAAATGAGTTTTTAAGAGAAAAAATTAATACCACTATTTTCATTAATTCTCAAGAAAATGACATGCTAGTTGTACAAATTTATGTAGATGATATTATTTTTGGTGCAACTAATGAATCTCTTTGTAAAGACTTTGCTAAGTGTATGCAGGGAGAATTTGAGATAAGCATGATGGGTGAGCTCAACTATTTTCTCGGACTCCAAATTAAACAAACTCAAGAAAGAATCTACATCAATCAAGCTAAGTATACACGGGACATATTAAAGAGATTTGACATGCTAAAGGCAAAATTCATGGAAACTCCAATGTGTCCTACAACAAAGCTTGACAAAGATGAAGATGATATAGTAGTAGATGAAAAATGTTATAGATGTATGATTGGATCTCTCTTATATTTAACTGCTAGTCGTCCAGATATTATGTTTAGTGTTTGCATGTGTGCTAGATTTCAATCCATTCCTAAAAAATCACATGTAACTACTGTTAAATGCATTTTTAGATACCTTTTAGGTACACAAAATTTAAGATTATTTTATGCTAGAAGAATAGTCTTTGAGTTATTTGGCTATTCAGATGCTGATTTTGCCGGATGCAAAGTAGATAGAAAAAGCACAAGTGGTACTTATAAATTCTTAGGACATTCACTAATCTCTTGGTTTAGCAAGAAGCAGAACTCAGTGGCCTTGTCTATAGCTGCGGCCGAGTACATTGCAGCTGAAAGTTGTTGTGCACAAGTTCTTTGGATGAAATAACAATTAGAGGGCTATAGTTTTCATTTAGATCATATTCCTATAAAATGTGGTAATACTAGTGCAATTAATATATCCAAGAACCCTATACAACATTCAAGAACTAAGAACATAGAGATTAGACATCATTTTATAAGAGATCATGTGCAAAAAGGTAATACCAAACTTGAATTTATAGGCGCAGATTACCAATTAGTGGATATTTTCACAAAATCCTTAAATAAAGAAAGAATATGCTATATAAGAAGAGAACTTAATATGTTATGTGCTCTTAATTCATGATTAATATGTCATACTAACCATGTCTTTTCATTACATTTCAAAGCTTTTGATGTTCTTTTTTGATATGTGAAAATGTATTGACACCACTTGAAAAAGTGTCTACACAATTGTATGCTGTGTTGACCCAATACTGTATAGAAGTGGTACTGCGAGAAAATGTCGATCCCTTTCTATAAAGTGTCGACCCATTTCTATTACCTGACTCTCAGTAAATTTGTGTTGACACAAAACTTAATTGTGTCGACCCAAATAACCGAATGTGTCGGCACCTTCTGAAAATATGTCGATACCATTTTTTGTTTTCGATACCCACACTTTCGAAGAAAAGTGTCGACACCAATTGTAATCTGTGTCGACACAAATCTTTATGCATATATGTAGAGGCGTCGGTCCCCCAACCATCACATCGTTTCCCTCTCTCTATATAAAATTGTTCATCTCCCGCGCCTTTTTTTCTTTCAAAACTTATGTCGACTCCTCATCTTCTTCTTCTTCCTTTGATTTCCAAATCCAACCTAAATCTATCAAAATACCTCCAAAAACTATGGAAAAAGGTTTGAAACGAATTGGCAAAGGTACTTCCTCAAGCCCTAGAGCGTCAAAGAGGAAGAAAATGACTCACACAACGGCAACGCCAATGGAACAGGCACCGGCGGCAATGGCCGAGGTAATAAACTTTAAAACCCCCAAATTTCGTCAACTTTACTTTGCATCTTTTTTAAATCGAAAAGTTATTTTCGATTGTAGCATAAATTTTTCTTTCTTCGATTCTATTGAAATGAGCCATAAGGATCTCTTTTCAAGCATTGGGTGTGAGAGGTTTTTACAAATTCGAGAACCCCACCATCCCTCTTTTGTGAAATCATTCTATACACACTTCCACATTTCACTGGTTCCTTCCACCACCATTACCTCATAGGTAAATGGTGTCGATATTCACTTAACTCCTTCATCTCTCAATGAGATTCTTGGCATTCCAAAAGGGGATATTTGTTTTTCCTTTAACAAAAAACTCATTGATCTTGAAGGTTTATCATTTTTCGAATCTTGTTAAAAATATTTTTGAGAATGATGACATTGACCCCTCAAACCCCTAGAGACTAATTTACTCAAGCTTGAGATGCGCCTGTTGCATCACATGGTGAACCATATTTTTCTACCACAAATAAAAATATTTGGAGATGTCACATACATGCACATTTTTATTATGTGGTGTATTCTTAAAAAACAGAGCCTTGATCTAAATTGTTTATTCATTTCTCACATGTTGCATTCTCACATTAGATCAAATTTCTTCCTACCCCATGCCATATACCTTATCAAAGTTTTTTTTTTCCATTTTTGAGTAAACTTATCTGAGGAAAAGGTGGTACCCTTTTCAAAACACGATTTTTATGATAGGTCCACTCTTAAACATATGTAAATTGCAAAAGTTGATAGAGTTTAGACTACATCCCGACGTGGTACCCCCTCCTCCACTAGAACTCCTCTTTTTTCTCGAGATGTTTCTCCAATTCATGTAGATCTTGATACTTCTCCTGCTCAACCTACTTCTCATGGTCCTTCTGATACTCCTGGTTCCTCTTATGCTGCTTCTCCTCCTCCCACATTTTCCTCTTCTCCATCTGCCTCATTTTTTACTCCTATTTCTGTTGATTTAACAGAAGTAGTTTCCTTGATTCAGTCTCTATCATCTTCCTTGTCATCCTTTCAAGAAAAGGTTGACCAAGATTTTTTTGATTTCAATCACTTCATTTCTGACCTATTTGACAAAGTCAAGCACCTCGACAAATCCAACCGCACACTACGCAAAGAGGTTGAAAGAGCAACGATGCCGGGAGATCATTGTGTCATACAATGAATGACAATATTATCTCCATTATTAATGCGAACAATGCAATCTTTTGACAAATCAGAAAAGAATATGACGAAGGTGTGGCGATGACTATCCAAGCCAATTCTCAGAAGGTCAAAGAACATCTACAATGGATCAAACAAGTTTGGGCTAATCAGTTCAAGCCAAAGGAGACCAAGGAAGAAAAGGTAGCTCGTCTCAAACGTGAAACAGACCTTGTACTAGCTGCTAAATATGAAACAATAACCGCTACTGAAGCCAAGGAGCCAGCAAACAAAGAGCTGAAGAGAAGAAATTTTTTTTAAAATTCATGGATGACCAGTATTTTTTTTTTTATGTTTACAAAAGGGAAGAAAGAGAGTAAAGGAGAGATAGAAAACATTGACATTTTTTAAAAAAAATTTTGGAAGGTGGAGATGTAATAGTTTAAATATACATTTCTTGTGTTTTGTGGTTTGGATGAATATATTTGGATGATGGTTTATATTTTTTCTGCTTATGAATGAATGTTTAAACGTTTTGGCTACAAGGTAAATTGTTTCGGATGAATACTTATATCTATGTATTTTTGCAATAGCCAATCCTATTTATATATGTGTTTGAATTTAAAAAAATTTTACTTTACACATATTTGTTGTGTTGCACATTTTTTTTAATAAATTCGGAATGTTTCTAGAATATTGTTGCAAATTATTTTAAAAATGTATGCTATCATGTTATTTGAATGCCTAGTCATTATAATTGCATATTCTGTTTAAGGCATATCGACAAGCGGAGAACTCTTATTGAAAAATCTTTTCAAATATTTTTTAGAAAATGTTGAAATGGTTGTAATCATAAAAAATGAGAGATTGTTAGCCCAAGAATTTTTTTTTTGATTTTGATAATTTTGATAATTCATTTTTTAAGAATAAATAGATTTAAAATGATAATATCTTATGTTTTCAAAAAAAAAATGTTAACACATTTTTAACATTTGAGTTGACACCTTTAGCCAAAAAAAGTAATTAATCTCTCCAAAGGATTAAAACACTTAAATATTCTTGCGTGAGAATATTTTGTGTTGAATCCAATTAAAAATTAAGTCAAACATTTTAAAGGCAAAGTATACTTGAAGCATATTAAGTGTGTCAACACCTTTGAACAAATAGTTTGACACCCTAATAGTTTTATGAAGTTACTTTCAGATATCAAAGTTTAGTGTCGACACAAATAAATTTTGTGTCAATACAAAGAAACTGAAGCTCCGAGGACTCAAAATGAGTCAACACAAATTGAATTTCTGTCGACACATAAGTGGTTTCTCATTTTTGGTATCCAGTCAATTGAGTCGACACAAATGAAAAATGTGTCGACACAAAAGAATCGAGGCAACTTGCAAATTTTGAGTGTCGACACAAAAGAGAAGATGAGTCGACATAAAAGTCCCGAGCCCACCTGAAGAATTTTGGTGTCGACACTAAAGTCCAAAAGTGTCGACACAAAAGAACCGAGGGTTCCTGCAGAATTTAGTGTCGACACCAAAGAAGACTTGAGTCGACACAAAGTGCCTCATCCCGGATTCTGAAAGTTCAAATGAATCAACACCAGATCCAAATGTGTCGACATCATTGTATTGGTGAGAAAGCTTGCAGAAATTGTGTCGACCCATCAGAAGAAATGTGTCTACCTAACCACTTAAAGGACCTGCCCTAAAATATTTTGTGTCTACACCAAAGATTTTTGTGTTGACACCTGCAATGGAATTTCAAATTGGCGAGAGACCCCAACGGTTGAATTTTTTATATTTATTGCTCGTATCTACCTTTAACGGTCATGAATGATCAAGAGAGTTTTATAACTAGTAACTTCTCAGCATTTAATTAAAAACTTGAGACCTACAATCACTATTTTATTACTTGAATCAATTTCATAACTCTCAAGCTCTCATTTATTATTGAATTCCAGCTTTTGTTCCTCAACTCTTTTTACCTTCTCATTCATTGTAAATTATTTCTGTAAAGAGAGTGAGTATTAGTTATTAATACACTTTATTTATTGTATTTAAGTGTGAGCCACATTTTATCTTTTGAGTGAGTGAGTAAATCTTATCAAAGAAGAGTTTAAGAGAAATTAGAAGAAAACATAGGCTTTTTTCGTATGATCTTCTTGATACTGAAATAGGTTTTTGAATGTGCCTGTAAATATTCGTTTACTCAAAAAAAATTTTGAAGTTGTAAAAATTTGAAATGCACCCGTGAAACATTCTATATAGTGGAAATACTCAATTGACAACTTGAGGAGTTGACATAGATTTGAAAGAAGTCGAACTACTATAAAATTTTTGGTGTCTGATTCTATCTCTCTATCTCTAACATTTTTAATATTTTCTTTGTCTTATTTCTTTATTATCTTGTTTTATTTTATTGCAATATTAAAAAAAATTTAAAAAAATTTTAAATTGTTATTTATTTTTTAAAACCCAATTCACCTCCTTATTGGGTTGTCTTGAACTAACAAGATAAATTTATCTATTTTGCATAACAAATAGATAAATATATCTGTTTGATATTTATTTGTTTAATATGCAAACGGATAAATTCATCTATTTGCATATTTATGTCTAACAGATAAATTTATCTGTTTGTATATCAATACAAAAAATGCAAATAAATTAATTTATCTGTTTGCTTATTTATGACTAATAGATAAATTTATCTATTTACATATCAACATAGATAATGCAAACAGATAAATTTATCCGTGTTCTTTATACATGTTTTGAAAATGCACAGATAAATTTATTCATGTTCTTTATGTGTGCTTTCAATAAAAGACAGATAAATTTATCTGTGTTCTTTATACATATTTTGAAAAAATACAGATAAATTTATTTATATTCTTTATGCGTATTTTCAATGAAAGACAAATAAATTTATTTGTACTTTTTGTATATATTTTGAAAATGCACAAATAAATTTATTTGTACTCTTTATACGTGTTTTCAATAAGACAGATAAATTTATCTGTGTTCTTTACACATTCTTTCTATAAGAGACAGATAAATTTATCTGTATTCTTCATACATATTTTTAAAAAAGTACAGATAAATTTATTTGTTCTTTACGATATTTTTGTTCCAAAAGAACCTTTTGTATTAAATTTTTTATGCTGAATGAAAAACAGTAAATAGTTTATAAATTAGACTATTTGGACAGTTTTCGATAAATAAAATATTCTCTTCTAAATTATATTGTTGTTTATTTTTATGTATTGTTCAAATTATGACCAAAATAATAATAATAATAATAAATCAAAAATAAAAAAAATAAAAATAAAAATAAAAAGGTGCTCACAATTGTGATTGGTTTCTTCACCAATTTAGATCGACTTATCAATTTGGATAGTTTTGAGAGGGAAAAAAATCTAACCGTCCGGGCATTTTTTTCTTCTTTACAACCCGTCTTTCTCTTTCCTTACTTCATCCATTGCCGACCTCATCTCACCGCTGTTTATAATCTAGGGCGGTGTAATTGAAAGTCATGCGGATCGGTATCTGGTTTAAAAGTTAATTTTTTAAAAATATTTTTACTTACAAAATTAAATTAAATTTAAAATAAATTATTTAATAACTTAGTTGTTAAATTAATTTTTTTCAAGTTTAGTTGTTTGAGCAAAAAGCTAATTTTTTAAATTTTTATTCAAAGTAAATAATTTTATTCTTCTATATATTTGATATCAATATATAATTAGTAGTTGTTGTAAATAAGTTATGAATGATACGTATTATTATATTTTAAAAATGCTAATAATTTAAATTAAATATTCTAGAATTTTATTTTAATTTGACTTTTTAACTTTTTAAATGAGGTATTTTTTTTTTACTTTTTAACAAACTAATTATTTTAACTTTTTAAACGTTTTTAACCAAAAAAATCAAAAAACCAAAATTACCAATCAAATACCTCATTTACACCCCAATCCAGATAAATTGAATTGACAATACTTGCTTGAGATTGGATTGGCAGTACTTGCTTGAAAAAAGTTTCTTAATTTAGTACTTTTTCAGATTCATAATCCCATCAAGTGTTATTCCAAAAAATAGCCTATGTTTCTACTCCAATAGCCTATCTTTCTATTTTTCACGGTCTTTCTACTCCAATCCATCCCTCTATAATATCAAACAAGTTCTATGAGAATGATTTTCCACCTAATTGGGTCCAAAAAATAGAGCCAGCTAGATGGAAAGCAAATGAAATTAGAAAGAAAATTCCCCCGCGAACGAAATTGTCATAGGAATTAGGAAACCACACTACAATAATGCAAGTTGAATTATAAAAACGGCTATTTTGGAAGGAGGAGGGTTAGAAGTCATTTCACTGGATGCGAAGATTAAGGTCCTAATTGATAATTTTGACTTCTTAGGTAAAAATATTAAAAAATTAAAATTATTTGTTTAGCAAAAAATAAAAAAAGTTTAAAAGTTAAAAATTCAAATTCAAATAAAAATTTCTAGAATATTTTATTTAAATTCTCAACACTTTTAAAATATAATAATACCCTTTATTTACTACTACTACCAATTACATATAATTGTTAATATCAAATATATATATATATATAAAAGTGAAATTATCTGATTTGAATAAAAAGTAAAAAATAATAGTTTTTTTACCTAAATAATTAATTTTAAAAAATTAGCTTAAAAGTTCAGTTATCGAACAATTTACTTTGAATCTAATTTAGTTTTTTAGTTAAAAATGCAAAAAAAATAAAAAAATAAAAAAAATAAACTTTTAAGCTAGTTGTCAATCAAGTCCTAAAACTTAGGGTTTGTTTTGACCAATAGTATAGCAATGAAAGATACAGAAAAATTAAATAAATTTTTTTTGGAGTTTGATTATTAAGAAAGTCTAAAAAGTTGGTAGGAAGTAAATTTTCTTGTACAATTCTCTCAAATCTGCAAATTATGTTTTAGATTTCTCACAAAACATACAGGAAAAATTTATTTTTCCATGAATGTAGGAATTAGTTGTCTTATTTTTCAAATTTGTTTATAGTTTTTGTCAAAATTTTATTTTTGTTTCAAATATATGATGGAAATTTGTTAAATACAATAATTTTCTTACAACTTTCACACTCAAACTAAAATTTTTAATTTTTCTATCATTTTTCTTGCAAAATTTGTATCCTAATCAAAGAAATGCAAGAAAAAACAATTTTCTAATTTTTTTTTTCTTTCACTTCACTTTTCACTTTTTTTCAATTAAATAGATCTTAACCATCTCGCTACATTTTTCTTATATTATGTTGCTTGTGAAAGTTAACAATGGGATTTGTCAAAAGGAGAAAGATACCCCTATATTTGGGATATATAATATGTCCATTATATTTTTGACAAGATTCATTATTAATGTGTGAACATAAAAATATATATTCATAAAATACGAAAAAAAAGTCTAACGAGAAAAAGAACAACGTAATCCTCCCTGCTCTGTTTGCTGGATTTCTACGAAAAATAAGCTCCCCGACCAGTAACCGGCGGGAAGCTCTTCAAAATATAAATTAGATGAAGTATTTGGAAAGAAGGCCATAGGTCTTAAGATGCACATCTATCTCTACTTACAGAGTGGTTATATATAAAATGTATGCACACACGCACGCGTGTGCGCACACACACACAAAGTTGTCCTTTTCGGTTTGTGTTGTCACATTATTGGAATTGTCAAATCACATGCAATGATGGAAAGGTAGGATACTTTGTTGGGTTTGGTCAGGAGAAGTTTTTGGGTACTTGTCAAAAGTAGATTTTCTCCATACAATAAATTCCCATATTCTACATGCTCTTTTAAGAGGAGGTAGAAGCTCCATATATCTCGATCTTTTGTCATAAAAATCAATCTACTATGTCGCTCTGAATGCCTAGCTGGGCTAGAATTTGGAGGTGCTTAGTAGGGCTAGGACTTTTGGGCTATTCTGATTCTGAGAGTTCTTTTAGTCTCTGAGATTATTCTAATATCCTGCCTAGGCATGCTAAGGCTTAGTGCTGAATACGAGAACTGAGCTCGGCACCTAGGCTAGACTAAGATTTTTGATCGGCTATTCTAACCCTGGGAGCTCTTATAGTCCTTGAGATTATTCTAATCTCCTGCCTAGGTAAATTAGGACTTAGTACTGAAGATCGAGAGCTAGGCTTGGCACCTAAGTTAGGTTAGGATTTTTTGTTGATGGCTATTTGAGCCAAGCATCATGCTTGAAAAGGAACTTTGATGGCCGAACAATAACAAAGGATGGGCTTAGACTCTTTGTCAAAAGAACGGTCGTGCAAATTAAAAGCCAAGAACCGAGCACAGTTGATGTCAAGCAGAGTTCTTGAGTTGGGAAGCAGAGTAGAACAAGGTTGAGAACTGAGCATTGAACAAGCTTTCAAGAAGCCAACGATCCAAAATGCCGCAAATGGGTCCTTCGTTGAGTGCTGAGAATGGACTTCTAAGATATACCGAACATAATTTGCCAAATATATCGAGTTGAGAACCGATCTGAGTTAGTGACTAAAATGCCAAGCTGCAAATCTGAGATGCCAGTCCGAGGTGAAATGCTGATTGACGCAACTCAACCGAGCAATGCTACTGAGAAGACGTTGGGACGTTAGTGTTAGTTCTAGGAAACCCAAGATGGGGTGAATTGGGTCTTAAAAAGATAATAATAATTGTTAAAACCTTTTTGAAAACTTTTTAATATTGCAAATAAATATAGCAGGTTAATCAAAGATTAAGTAATGCAAATATTAAAGAGGTTAGGGATATAGAGAATGAACCAGATACCAAGGATTTAGAGTGACTTGGTTTATTCAAAGCCTACGTCCACTCCTCAAGTCTTTTCTTAAAAATTTTCACTATGTAGAATGCTTCACGAGCGCATTCCAAGCCTTACAACCTTAAGACTTCACTTGAGAATATCCACAAGGATACGAATGTTTACGGACACATTCAAAGGCCTTACAATAGCAGTAAGATGATCCTATGAAAACAATCTCTTGTTTTCTTCTAATCACTTTTGAGCTATTCTTTGATGAGATTTACTCACTCACTCAAAGGACAAAGGGTGACTCACCATTGAATACAATAAATGAAGTGTTTAGATGAGGATCACTCACACTCTTTACAGAAATTAATTAGCAATAAATGAAGAGGTAAAGAGTGATAAGGTACAAGAGCTGGAGTTACAACAAGAAATGAAAGCTTGAAGATTTTGATATTGAATCAAGCAATAGAACAGTGATTGTAAGTCTCCAGAGATTTTCAATACTGAGGAGTAACTCCTTATATAAACTCTTTAGCATTCATGACCGTTGAAGGTAGGTGAGGGCATTAAATGTTAAAAATACAACCGTTGAAATCTGTCGCGAATTTGAATTTTTGTCGTAGGTGTCGATACATTTTCTTTAGAGTCGACACAAAATGTCTAGGGTAAGAATCTTCAGGTGATTAGGTCGACTCAAATCTTCTGAGGTGTCAACACAATTTCTGCAATCTTTCTCACTAACAGAACGGTGTCGACACATTTAGATATTGTGTCGACTCAATGGTTCTTCAGCATTCGAGAGAGGGCAATTTGTGTCGACTCAAATATTTTTGGTGTCGACACTAAAATTCTGCAGGAACTCTCGAGATATTTGTGTTGACTCATTTGGATTTTAGTGTCGACACTAAAATTTTTCAGGCGGGTTCGGGATATTTGTGTCGACTCGAACATCACTTTGTGTCGACACACCAAATTCTGCAGGTGGCCTTGGTACTTTTGTGTTGACTCAAAGTTTTGGATATAAAAAATGAGGAACCACTTTTGTGTCGACTCGAACTAAGTTTTTGTCGACTCCTTTTGAGTGCAGAGAATTTCGGCTCTTTTGTGTTGACTCAAAATACTTATATCTGAAAACATCTTTAACAAACTGTTAGGGTGTCAAACCATTTGTTCAAAGGTATTGACACACTTAATGTCTTCAAGTATACTTTGTCTTAAGTGTTGACTCAAATATCAATTAGGTTCAATATAAAATATTCTTATAATCAAGAATACTCAAGTATTTTAATCTTTTTGAGAGATAAGTCATTTCTTTTGTCTAAAGATGTCAACTCATTTGTTCATTATGTGTTAACACTTTTTTTTTAAACATATAAATATTATCCTTTTAAATCTATTTATTCTTAAAAAATGAATTATGAAAATTATCAAAATCAATATAAAAATCCCTTAACAATCTTATCTTTTTTGATGATTATTATAATTTCAATATTTTCTAGAAAATATTTGCAAAGATTTTTCAATAAGAATTCTCCTCTTATCAATATGCCTTAAACAGAATATGCATTCATAATAGTTAGGCATACATTCAACAGAGTAATATATATTTGTAAGATGATTTACAAATTTAATTTAGAAGCATTCTGAATTTATTAAAAATTTGTGCATTAAAATAAAAACGTGCGAAGTGAATTTTTAAAATCCAACCATCAATCATAGATATATACATGGTATGATATCAAATGATGCTTAACAGGATTTGTTATACACAAACACATATATAAGCATTCATCCATAAAAGAAGTATGATAAAGAGAATATATTTTTCAGCCACACATCATCACATACCAACAAAAAAACAAAAAAAATGTATGTTTAATGGTTACATATTCTCTTTCCAAATCAAAAACTACTGAATGAATAAATGTTTGTTAATATTTCCCTTCATTTCACTTCACTGCACACCACTTACCTTACATTTTCTTTTCTCCCATTTTGGATCAGCAAAAGAGGGGTGATCACTGGTCATCTATGAACTTATTCAATTGCTTCTTTGCGTTTTGTTTTTGCTTTCGTTCTGAGGCTCGCACTTTGGAAGAATGAGCACGTTTATCCTTTTTCTCTGCAGCTGTCATGGCATCAAGAGTGGCAATGAGGGCCAAGTCTGCTTCATGTTTCAGACAAGGAACTTTCTCTTCCTTGGTCTCTTTGGCCTTGAATTGCTTTCTCCAGACCTTTTGGAGCCATTTCAAGTGGTTTTCAACCTTGTAGGTGTTGTTGTGAACAACGGTGATGATGCCCTAATCATATTCTTTGTGTACTTGCTACAGAATAGCTTTGTTGCAATTGACAATGGACACAAGACTGTGTCTATAGTCTTGCACAATGCTCTGCCAGCATTAGTGGCACTTTCGACATCACGTCGGAGAGCACGATTTGTCTTTATCAAGATGTTTTACTTTTTTAGACAGAGAAGAAATAGTGTTGTTTAAATCAAACATGTCATGATCGATTTTAGCTTGAAAGAAAGCCAAGGAGGAAGACAAAGAAGATGAAAAGCCATTGATCAAAGAAATAATTTCAGATAAATCAACAGACTGGGAAGCTGAAGAAGTAGATGGAAGATCAGAGTGAGTAGGAGAAGGAGGAACATGTGGTGGAGCATTAGAGGGTCCAGGAATGTGAGTGCGAATAAAAGGAGCAGGAGAGTCAAAATCAACATGAATTGGAGAGAATTCTCGAGATGTAGATGGAGGGCAAGAAACGGATGGTGTTCCACGTCTGGTGACACGAACACCTTCAACTTTTGAGATTTGCATATGCTTTAGGGTCAAAACACCATACAGGTCATGTTTGGAGAAAGGAACCATCTTCTCAGCAGACAAGTCTACGCCAAAGTGGCGAAAGACTCAGGTTAAAAACATACCGTGTGGTAAGGAGGAGTTTGATTTTTTATGAGATTGTAACGTATTAGAAATAAATAAAAAACCAAGATCAAGGTTTTTTTTGTTCCAAAATGCACTACATGATAAAGAGGTGCATATAAACATCATCGCCAAATGTTTTCATCTGAGGAAGGAAAATATAGTTAATCATATAATGCAAAATTCACATTTCAGGCTTGAGGAAATTTGCTTATGAGGATTTTGAAGGGTCAATCTCATCATTTTCAAATATATTTCTAACGACATCAAAAAATGAAAAACTATCAATGTCTATGGATTTCTTATTACAAGGCACAAAAATTTCACATTCCGGTATACAAAGAATTTCATTGAAAATGGAGGGAGTCAAGTGAATCTCAGTATCATTCACCCAAGTGATGATAGTGGTGATTAGAATTGAAGAGATATGAATGTGAGCATAGAAAAATTTGACTAATGTGGGATAGTGTGGTTCACGAATTTGTAGAAGTCTCTCCCACCCAAGACTAGAAAATAAATTCTTAAATCGCATTTCTATAGAATCGAAATATGCAAAATCAACACTACGACCAAGAATTACCTTTGGATTTAGAAATGAGGAGAGGCAGAGTTGTTGGACCTTTGAGGATTTAAAACTCACTACCTCCGCCATCGCAACCGCCTCAGGTTCTGTTGTCGTCGTCGGAGTCATCTTCTTTTTCTTTGAAGCCCTAGGGTTTGAAGAACCTGCTTCTCCAGTATGTTTTGCGTTTTTACCCATTATTTTTGGAGGCATTTTGTTCTATTAAAGGTTGATTCGAAGAGAGGAGGAGGAGATCGAGTCGACACGTTTTTCAAATGAGAGAAAAATGGTGGGAGATGAACAGGCGTGAGAGAGAGAGAGAGAGAGAGAAAACGACGTGACTGGTGGGGTTAGTGCCTCATATATAGGCATAAAGATTTGTATCAACACATATGTCAGTTGGGTCGACACTTTTCTTCGCGAGTGTGGGTGTCCAAAAATAAAAATTGTGTCGGCACTTTTTTAAAGGGTGTCGACACCTTCGGCTGTTTGAGTCGACAAAATTAAGCTTTAGGTCGATATAAATTTACAGAGAGTCTGACAACGAATTTGAGTCGACATTATATAGAAAGGGTCGACACTTTTTCTCGCAGTGTCTTTTCTATACAGTTTTGGGTCAATTCAACATACATATGTGTCGACACTTTTTTAAGCAGTGTCGACACTTTTCACACATCAATGAAGAATATCGAAAGTATTGAAATGCATTGAAAAGGCACGGTTAGTATCAGATATTAATCATGAATTAAGAGCACATAACATACCAAGTTCTTTTTTAATATAGCATATTCTTTCTTCATGTAAGGGTTTTGTGAAAATATTAGCTAGTTGATAATCTGTGCCTATGAATTCGAGTTCAATATTACCTTTTAACACGTGATCTCATATAAAATGATGTCTAATTTCAATATGCTTGGTTGTAGAGTATTGTATTGAATTTTTGAATATGTTAATTGCACTTGTGTTATCACATTTTATAGGGATATGATCTAAATAAAAATCATAGTTCTCTAATTATTGTTTCATCCAAAGAACTTGTGCACAACAGCTTTCAGCTGCTATGCACTCAACATCAACTGTAACCAAGGCTACTGAGTTCTATTTCTTGCTAAACTAAGAGATTAGTAAGTGTTCTAGGAATTGATAGGTTTCACTTGTACTTTTTTTTATCCACTTTACATCTGGCCAAATTAGCATCTGAATAGCCAAATAATTCAACGACTATACTCTTAACAGTAGTCACATGTGATTCTTTATAATTTGATTAAAATCTAGCACACATGCATACACTAAACATGATATCAAGACGGATAGCGGTTAAATATAATAGAGATCCAATCATACCTTTATATCGCTTTTCATCTACTACTATACCATATTTGTTTTTGTCAAGCTTTGTTGTAGGACACATCGAAGTTCTCATAGGTTTTACTTTCAGTATGTTAAACCTCTTTAATATGTCCCGTGTGTACTTAGCTTGATTGATGTAGATTCATTCTTGAGTTTGTTTGATTTGAAATCCAAGGAAGTAGTTAAATTCATCCATCATACTCATCTCGAATTCTCCCTACATATACTTAGCAAAGTTCTTGCAAAAAGATTCGATAGTTAAATAAAAAATAATGTCATCTATATAAATTTGGAAAACAACATATCATTTCCTTGAGACTTGATGAAAAGAGTGATATCAATTTTTTTTTAAAAACTCATTTTCAATCAAGAATTTGCTTAACCTTTCATACCATACTCTAGGTGCATGCTTTAAACTATAAAAAATCATAGTAAGTTTGTAAACATGGTTTAAAAAATTGAAATTTTTAAATCCATGAGGTTATTTGATAAAAACTTTCTCCGAGATAAAACCATTTAAAAAGGCACTCTTGGCATCCATTTGATAGAGTTTAAAATTTTAAAACATGTAAAAGTAAGCAGCATCCTAATAGTTTCAAGTCAACCACAGGAGCAAAAGTCTTATCAAAATCGGTACCTTCTTTTTTATTGTAATCTTAGGCTACCAATCAAGCTTTTTGTTCATAAAAACTACTCAATTATCATTCATTTTGTTTTTAAAAATCTATTTTTTACCGATGATAGAATGTTCCTTAAGTCTTGGGACTAAAGTCCAAACCTTATTTTTTTCAAATTGATTAAGCTCTTCTTATATAGCCAAGGTCCAAAACTCATCGTTTTCGGCTTCCTAAAAATATTTTGGTTCAGTCTGAAAAAGAAATACTAGATTACTACAAATATTATATAGAGAAGATCGAGTTTTGATACCTTGAGATGGATTACCAATGATAAGATCTTTTGGGTGACCATGAGCATATCTCCATTCCTTAGGCAAATCTGAATTTTCAAGATTTAAAGATTCAGCAGCCTGTTGGACTTTAATTTGTTGAGGATTTGAAGCTTTCTCTTGATTTGGTTCTTCTTTTTTTTTTTTTATGAAGACATCTTTAACACATTTTTCTATATCAACTAAGTTATCTTCACAAAAATTCTTTGAAGAACTAATATTAGTTTTAAAAAATAACATGTATAAATTCTTCAACAACTAGCGTCGTTTTGTTGAAAATTCTTTAAGTTTTGCTAGATAAAGAATATCTTAAGAAAATATCTTCATCAAATTTTGTATCGAATTTGTCTAAAAATTCTTTTTTGTTGTTCCAAACAAAACATTTGCACCCAAAGGCGCAAAAATAGCTAATATTAGGTTTTTTTCCATTCCATAGCTCATATAGAATTTTCTTGAGAAAAACTCGTATTATAGCTCTATTTATGATAAAACAAGCGGTATTGACAGCTTCGCCCCAAAAGTATCGTGGTAGATTATTTTCACAGAGCATAGTTCTAGCCATTTCTTTCAATGTCCTATTCTTTCTCTCAACAACTCCATTTTGTTGAGGGGTTCTAGGAGTAGAGAAGTTATGATTAATCCTATTTTCTTCACAAAATTTTTTAAAATTTTTATTTTTAAATTCTCTACCACGATCATTTCGGATACTTGTGATTTGAAAAAAAAATTTATTTTGAACTCTTCGAGACAGTTTTGCAAAAGAGCCAAAGGTTTTATTCTTATGAGCAAAGAGTAGCACCCAAGTGTATTTAGAGAAGTCATCAACAATAACAAAAATATATCTCTTGCCTCAAAAACTTAAAATTCTTGTTGAACCAAATAAGTCTATATGCAATAGTTGTAATGGCCTAGAAGTTAAAATCTCATTTTTGAAATCAAAAGAACTTCTAACTTGTTTGTCTTGTTGACATGCATAACATAATTTGTCTTTTTTAAATTTGAATTCAGGTAATCCAGTCACCAATTCATTTTTCAAAAATTTAGAAATCAAGTTCATGTGTACATGTCCAAACCTTCTATGCCACAACCAACTATTATCACTTAAGGTGGCTAAGAACTTGATGTCATTTTTAAAAAGATCATTTAGAATAAATGTATAAATATTTTCATGTCTATGACTTTCAAAAATAATTTTGTTATTGGTTGAATCTTCAATAAAACACTTAGCATGATCAAAGACAACCATGTGGCCTTTGTCACAAAGTTGACTTATGCTAAGAAGGTTATGTTTCAAACCATCAACAAGCAAAATATTTTCAATAGAAGAGAAAATTTTTTTACCGATACAACTGATTCTTATGATTTTTTCTTTGCTATTGTTACCGAATGTTATAAATCCACCATCTTTTAGTTTGAGGGATGCAAACGTTAATTGATCGCCTATCATGTGTTCTGAGAAAGCGCTATCAAGGTACCATATCATTTTCTTAAATGAGGACTTGAAACATACCTCATCATCTTCCTTAGCCATGAGGCACAGATTTGCAACCTCGTTTTCTTCTTTTTCGACCTCAGAGCTGCTGTTATCGGTTTCACCTCATGCAGCTATAATGGTTTTCTTGAAACCCTTTTTGAACTACTTTTTGAGCTGAGGACATTTAGCCTTGATGTATCCAGACTTTTTACATTCATAGTAGATTATTTCATCTTACTTGTGATTGGTTTTGAATCTGTTATAATCGCCCTTGAATTTGGTAGACTTGCCATTTTATCCTTCCTTCTTGAAAAGTCTTCTTCCTCTTTATTTCTAAAAAAATATTTGAATTTTTTCGTTTTGAGGGTCATATCTTCATTCTCATCACTTGAGGAATCTTCGTCGGGTTCTTCATCATGAGTTGAGGATTTGAAGCCAATACCCTTCTTTTTTTTGTTGTCATCTTCATCGTCCATCTTTGTATTCATCTCATGGGTCAAGAGGATCCAATGAGTTCTTCCAAACTAAGAGTATTGAGGTCTTTAGCTTCTTAGATGGTTGTGACCTTAGCTTTTCAGCTCTTAGGCATACACCTAAATTTTTTTTCACCATTTCTACATTGGAATAAATCTTACCAAGAAATTTTAGCCCATTAATAATATCATAAAAGAGTATAAACATGTCGAAAATGATTTCATCATGCTTCATTGTGAATAATTCATAATTATATACCAGCATGCTTATTTTAAACTCTTTTACTTGGTTAGTACCCCATGGGTAACTTCGAGTCTCTTTCAAATTTCAAGTAAGAAATATAGGAGATTCATAGTTTTAACTTTTTCTGAATCTCTCTAATGTCATTTTCGGTCCATTCAGCTTCTGTTTCTGGAATGATTGTTCCTTCAACGGTTTTGGTGGGTCTTTTTGATACATTAATAATAACTTGCCAAAAATCGTAGTCTATGGCTTGAATGTAGATTCTAATTCTAACCTTCTAATAATTTTAATTTGTTCCATTGAACAAGGGAGGTCTATTGGTCGACTGACTTTTAGATTAGATAGGTCCGATGCTAGTGGTTGCCATATAAACTCTTAGATTGTTAAGTCAAAAATAAAAACTCAAGTTCTGATACCAATTGTTAGTTCTAGGCAACCTAAGATGGGGTAATTAGGTCTTAAAAAGATAATAACAATTTTTAAAACTTTTTAAAAAATATTTTAATATTGTAAACAAATATAACAGAATAATCAAAGATTAAAATAATGTAAATATTAAAGAGTTTAGGAATAGAGAGAATGAACCAGACATCAAGAATTTATAGTGGTTCGGCTTCTTTCAATCCTACATCCACTCAAGTCTCCCTTTGAGAATTTTTATTATGTAGAATGCTTCACAGGCGCATACCAAGCCTTACAACCTCAAGATTTCACTTGAGAATATCCACAAGGATACGAATGTTTACGGGCACATTCAAAGGCCTAACAACATGTCACGCCCCAAACTCCGGGCCACGTGAAACACCCAAAAATAACCAGATAAAACCCAACCCGAGAATACGCTCTCAAAGATAAACCATATATGCATTGTATATAAACGCCAAATGGCAACATTACACGGCTCCAACGCCCGCAAAACATGTTATAGCATACATGTAAAAAGCTAACAAAAAGGAAGACTACACTCTTCCATCTCCTCCAGCACCTCCAGATCAATCCGCGTGATCGGTACTTAAAAAAAAAATAAATCCCACACCGTGAGCCAAAGCTCAGCAGAAACTAGATAGGCATGCAGAATAAACAAAAAAGCTCGGAAACCAAAGTGCAGGTTTAGACTCTCTTTCAAGCCTTGAAAACAGTTTTCACATGCAAACGGGAAGGCGAGGATACAACCATGTTTTTGACTCACTCACAGGAGCCCGAAAATAATTAAAAATGGTTTTTAGATGGCGATTCACACGACTCTTAAAAATAATTTAAAAATTGGTCTATTCGTCCTATAATGCAATACATGCAACCCATGATACATACAACCGGCCCTCACACGCTGCAACCACAGTCCTAACACTGAGATTAAAAGGCCATACAATAAACATGCATTCCCGGGATACAACCGTATACTATGGAGTAAAACCATAGACCAAATCACGGGGTAAAACCATACACCGCAGGATAAGACCGCACACCACGGGAAAAGATCGTAAATCAGACCACGGGAAAAAACCGCATAATTTACCGTAAGCCACTTGATGGAACCGTAGACCACGGATTATACCACGGGATAAAACCGCATGCCACGGGATAAGACCGCGTACCACGGGATAATACTGCATACCATGGGATAACACCGCATATTACAGCATAAAACTAAAATTATGGGAAAACACCAAACATTCTTATGCATAACCTAATCATGATTTAGATGCATATTACGTACCACATACACTACATGCATGTGCCCCCACAAATCCATCACATTCATGCCTAATAAAACTCTTAGTTCTACAGAATGCAACCACGATACACATAAGATATCATGCCACGTAATTCACTTACATAAATAAATAGTTATGAATGCACTTAGTCATATAACCTAACTAGACATCACAAGCCACATACCCGTCATTCGATACCCAAATAACCTGTCCACAAATTGAAATCCGTCCACACACAGGGATAACCAACACCTAACCCGAAGACCAACACCTGAAACCTCTCACAAATCAATTCTCACCAGAACCCCACCTTTAACCAAATCACGAACCCACACGTCGCGCACATAACCAGCACTCACGCAACCGTGCCACAAACCCTGAACAAACTATGCACGTCACGCCCGAGGATGGAATCACAAAAACACCCTGGTCACCACATGACCCCCGAAGCCACCACACAACCAACCGAACCGAGGTACAACTAACTCCCCTCTCCATGATTTCAATCAGTAGAACCCCATAATTCCATTGACTAAGCACCACTAGAGGAAGGCCAATCACCAACACGACACCCAAAGGAATTCACAGGTATTTGAATTGATCGATTCCCATAAATCAATCAATTGAATACCGTAGGACGCAAATCGGAAATCAAAACCCAACCACCAAGCCACCAACAAATAGCCCAGAATTCAGTCGATTGAACCCAACCCCCAATCGACTGAAAAACCCACTGAAAACGGCCAAAAAGCCCAGAAGCACTGTCCAGTCGACAGACCCTCGAGGTCCAGTCGACTAAACCTCAAGAACACTAATCCAGTCGACTGAACCTATGAGTTCAGTCGACTGAACTCATAGGTCAGTCGACTGAACCAGCCTAGAAATTGCCTTTCAAGCTTCGGGTCAGCCCTCCAAACCTTAGATCGAAGCCTCGAAACTCTCCTTTTTAACACCCTCAAACAAACACAAGCCTAGGCCTAACATTAAGACCTCAAAAGAAACTCTCAACACCCGATTTCACCCACAAAAATTGCAAAAAATAAGGTTTTAAACCCAAAAACCCAACTGAGCATAAATTCAGATCTACAACAATCTAACCGGTAAAAAGACACCCGATTACCCATAGCACCCTTATACAACATACAGGTCTAGAATACTACCTCGGTGAGTTAAAAACTCGACGCCTTGAACCACATGTAAAACTGAGTTTCGCCGGAATCAAATTCTAATCGGATGGTTGCGTAGCCCATGACGCCAATACCAAGGATCTGCTATTGGATCGTTGAAAACTGAGCCCCGGGCCCTCGAGAACTTAGAGAGAAGGCAGAGAGAAAAACAAAAAACTTAGGAGTTAAGTTTTAAAAAATATTTTTATGAAAATATCCAACTCCAGATATTTATAGGTCTCCAAAATATATATTTTTAAAAAAAATTTGAGATTCGTGCCACAGCGACCCATGGCCCTAGGAACCTACCCCGCATACATATCTAAGCCCAATCATGCATCAAAAGCAGTAAAAACATGCTCAAACAAAAACACGTAACGCGCATCAAAAAATGCCAAAAAAAAAACAGGTTAGGGTATGACACAACAACAGCAAAATGATCCTATAAAAACAATCCTATATTTTATTCTAATCACTATTGAGCTCTTCTATGATTAGATTTACTCACTCACTCAAAGGATAAAGGGTGATTCACCCTTGAATATAATAAATAAAGTATTTAGATGTGAATCACTCACTCTCTTTACGACAATTGATTAGCAATAAATGAAGAGATAAAGAGAGATAAGGTACAATAGTTAGAGTTACAGTAATAAATGAATGCTTGAAGATTTTGAGATTGAATCAAGTAATAAAACAGTGATTGTAAGTCTCCAGAGATTTTCAATACTGAGTAGTAACTACTTATATAAGCTCTTGAGCATTTATGACCGCTGGAGATAGGTGAGGGCATTAAATGCTAAAAATTCAATCGTTAAAATTTGCCGCGAATATGAACTTCTATCGCAGGTGTCGACACCTTTTCTTTAGGGTCAACACAAAATGTCTAGGGTAAGGATCTTCAAGTGATTGGGTCGACTCAAATCTTCTGATCTGTCAACACAATATCTGCAATCTTTCTCACCAACACAACGGTGTCGACACATTTGGATATTGTGTTAACTAATGGTTCTTCAGCTTCTGGAAGAGGATAATTTGTGTCGACTCAAATCTTTTTGGTGTCGACACTAAAATTCTGTAGGAACCTTCAGGATATTTTTGTCGACTCATTTGGACTGTGGTGTCGACACTAAAATTCTTCAGGCCGGCTCGGGATATTTGTGTCGACTTGAACTTCATTTTGTATCGACACACCAAATTCTGCAAGTGGCATCGGTACTTTTGTGTCGACTCATTTTCTATTTGTATCAACTCTAAGTTTCGGATATCAAAAGTGAAGAACTACTTTTGTATCGACTCAAACTAAGTTTGTGTTGACTCTTTTTAAGTGTAGGGAGTTTCGACTCATTTGTGTTGGCTCAAAATTCATTTGTGTCGACTCAAAATACTTAGACCTGAAAACATTTTAAACAAACTGTTAGGGTGTCAAACCATTTATTCAAAGGTGTTGACATACTTGATGTCTTCAAGTATATTTTGCCTTAAAGTGTTGACTCAAATATCAATTGGGTTTAACACAAAATATTCTCATAATCAAGAATACTGAAGTATTTTAATCCTTTGAGAGATAAATCATTTCTTTTGGCTAAATGTGTCAACTCATTTGTTCAATATGTGTCAACACTTTTTAAAAAAAATATAAATATTATCCTTTTAAAACTATTTATTTTTAAAAAATAAATTATAAAAATCATCAAAATCATTATAAAAAGCCTTTAGGCAAACAATCTCCTTTTTTTTATGATTTCAATAATTTTAATATTTTTTAAAAAATATTTTTAAAAAAATTTCAGTAAGAATTCTCCCTTTATCGATATACCTTAAACAGAATATACATTTATAATAGTTAAGCATACATTCAACAGAGAATATATATTTGTAAGATGATTTGCAAATTTAATTCAGAAACATTTTGAATTTATTAAAATTTTATGCATTAAAACAAATATGTGCAAATTGATTTTTCAAAATCCAACCATCAATTATAGATATATACATGGTATGCTATCAAATGATACTTAACAGGATTTGTTATATATAAACACATATATAAGCATTCATCTATAAAAGAAGTATGATAAACAGAATATGTTTTTCAATCACACATCATCACATACGACCAAAAAAACAAAAAAATATACGTTTGACGGTTACATCTTCTCCTTCCAAATCAAAAACTACTGAATGAATAAATGTTTGTTAATGTTTTCTTTCATTTTACTTCACTGCACACCACTTACCTAACCTTTTCTTTTCTCCTCTTTTAGAATCAGCAAAAGAGGGGTGATCACTAGTCGTTCACGAACTTCTTAAATTGCTTCTTTGCGTCCTCTTTTTGCTTTCGTTATGAGGCTCGCTCCTTGAATGAATGAGCACGTTCATTCTTTTTTTCTGCAGTTGTCATAGCATCAAGAGTGGCAGCGAGGGCCAAGTCTGCTTCACATTTCTGACGGGTAGCTTTCTCTTCCTTAGTCTCTTTGGCCTTGAATTGCTTGCTCTAGGCCTCTTTGAGCCATTTCAAGTGGTCTTCAACCTTACGGGTGTTCTTGAGAACATCAGTGATGATGTCCTGGTCATATTCTTTGCGTACTTGCTGCATAATAGCTTTGTTGCAATTGACAATGGACACAAGGCTGTCGTTCATAGTCTTTCACAATGCTCTGCCAGTATTAGTGGCATTTTTGACATCACGTCGGACAACACAATTTGTCTTATCAAGATGTTTTACTTTTTTAGATAGAAAAGAGATAGTGCTGTTTAAATCAAACATGTCTTGGTCAATTTTAGCTTGAAAAGAAGCCAAGGAGAAAGACAAAGAAGATGAAAAGCCATTGATCAAAGAAATAATTTCAGATAAATCAACATACTGAGAAGCTGAAGAAGTAGATGGAAGATCAGAGCGAGTAGGAGGAGGAGGAATATGTGGTGGAGCACTATAGGGGCTAAGAATGTGAGTGCGAACAGAAGGAGCAGGAGAGTCAAAATCAACATAAATTGGAGAGAATTCTCGGAATGCAGACGGAGGGCGAGAAATAGATGGTGTTCCACGTCTGGTGGTCCAGACACCTTTAACATTTGAGATTTGCATATACTTCAGGGTCGAAGCACCATACAAGTCATGTTTGGAGAAGGGAACCATCTTCTCAGTAGACAAGTTTATGCCAAAATGGCGAAAGACTCGGGTAAAAAACATGCCACGTGGTAGAAAGGAGTTTGATTTTCCATTAGAATGCAGCATATCATAAATAAACAAAAAACTTAGATCAAGATTTTTTTGTTCCAAAATGCACCACATGATAAAGACGTGCATATAAGCAATCTTGCCAAATTTTTCCATCTGAGGAAGAAAAATATGATTGACCATATAAAGAAAAATTCGCATCTCAAGCTTGAGGAAGTTTGCATCTAAGGGTTTTGAAGGGTCAATCTCATCATTTTCAAAGATATTTCTAACGGAATCAGAAAATAAAAAACCATCAATGTCTATGGGTTTCTTATTACAAGGCTCAAAAATTTGACCATCCAATATACAAAGAATTTCATTAAAGATAGAGGGGGTCAAGTGAATCTCAGTACCATTCACCCAAGTAGTGATGGTGGTGATTGGAATCGAAGTGACGTGAATGTGAGCATAGAAAAGTTTGACTAATGTGTGGTTCAAGAATTTGTAGAAATCTCTCCCACCCAAGACTGGAAAATAAATCCTTAAACTGCATTTTTTTAGAATCAAAATAAGCGAAATCGGCACTACAGCCAGGAATTACCTTTTGAATTAGAAATGAGGAGAAGTAAAGTTGGCAGTCATTTGAGGATTTGAAACTCACTACCTCCGCCATCGCAACCGCCTCTGGTTGTATTGTTGTCGTCGGAGTTGTCTTCTTTTTCTTTGAAGCCCATAGGGTTTAGAGAACCCACTTCTCCAATACGTTTTGTGCCTTTACCCATTGTTCTTGGAGTCATTTTGTTCGATTGAAGGTTAATTTGAAGAGATGAGGAAGAGATTGAGTCAACACGTTTTTCAAATGAGAGAAAAATAGCGGGAGATGAATAGGCGTGAGAGAGAGAGAGAGAGAGATAGGAAACGACGCAACTGGTGGGGTCAGTGCCTCTTATATAGGCATAAAGAATTGTGTCGACACATATGTCAGTTGGGTCGACACTTTTCTTCGTGAGTGTGGGTGTTCGAAAATAAAAATTATGTCGGCACTTTTTTAAAAAGTGTCAACACTTTCGGCTGTTTGAGTCGACACGATTAAGTTTTGGGTCGACACAAATTTACTAAGAGTCAGACAACGAATTTGAGTCGACACTATATATAAAGGGGTCGACACTTTTTCCTGCAGTGTCTTTTCTATAAAGTTTTAGGTCAACTCACACACATACGTGTCGACACTTTTTCAAGCGGTGTCAACACTTTTCAAAACTTAATGAAGAATATCAAAAGTATTGAAATGTATTGAAAAGATATGGTTAGTATGGCATAGTAATCATGAATTAGGACCACGTAGCATAACAAGTTCTCTTCTAATATAACATATTCTTTCTTCATTTAAGAAATTTGTAAAAATGTCAGCTAGTTAGTAATCTGTGCCTATGAATTCGAGTTCGATATTACTTTTTTGCGCATGATCTCGTATAAAATGATGTCTAATTTTAATATGCTTGGTTCTAGAGTGTTGCATTGGGCTTTTGAATATATTAATTGCACTTGTGTTATCACATTTTATAGTGATATGATCTAAACAAAAATCATAGTCCTCTAATTATTGCTTCATCCAAAGAACTTATGCACAACAGCTTCCAGCTACTATGTACTCAGTCTTGGCTGTAGACAAGGCTACTGAGTTCTGTTTTCTGCTAAATCAAGAGATTAGTGAGTGTCCTAAGAATTGATAGGTTCCACTTGTACTTTTTCTATCCACTTTACATCTGGCAAAATTAGTATCTGAATAGTCAAATAACTCAAAGGCTATTCCTCTAAGATAGAATAATCTTAAATTTTGTGTACCTTAGAGGTATCTAAAGATGCCCTTAACAGGGGCCACATGTGAATCTTTAGAATTTAATTGAAATCTAGCACACATGCATACACTAAACATGATATCAAGGCGGCTAGAGGTTAAATATAATAGAGATCCAATCATACATTTATATCGCTTTTCATCTACTGCTATACCATCTTCGTCCTTATCAAGCTTTATTATAGGACATATCGGAGTTTTCATAGGTTTTTATTTTCAGCATATCAAACCTCTTCAATATATCCCGTATGTACTTAGTTTGATTGATGTAAATTCCTTTTTGAGTTTGTTTGATGTGAAGTCCAATGAAGTAGTTGAGTTCAATCATTATACTTATCTCGAATTCTCCCTGCATACACTTAACAAAGTTTTTACAAATGGATTCGTTAGTTGAACCAAAAATAATGTCATCTACAAAAATTTGGACAACTAACATATCATTTTCTTAAGACTTGATGAAAAGAGTAGTATTAATTTTTTCTCTTAAAAATTCATTTTCAATTATGAAATTACTTATCATTTTTTACCATGCTACATGTGCTTGCTTTAAACCATAAAGAGTCTTGGTAAGTTTGTAAACATGATTTGAAAATTTTAAATTTTCAAAGCCAAGATGTTGTTTCACGAAAACTTATTCCGAGTTAAAACTATTTAAAAAGGCACACTTGACATCCATTTGATAGAGTTTGAAGTTTTTAAAGTACGCAAAAGTAAGCAGCATCCTAATGGCTTCAAGCCTAGCCGCAAGAGTAAAAATTTCATCAAAATCGATACTTTCTTCTTGATTGTAACTTTAGGCTACCAATCGAGTTTTGTTTCTAAGAACTACTATATTCTCATCTATTTTATTTCTAAAATTCTATTTTGTACCGATGATAGAGTGCTCCTTAGGTTTGGGACTAAAGTTCAAACCTTATTTTTTTCAAATTGATTAAGCTCTTCTTGCATAGTCAAGGTCCAAAACTCATTATTTTCGACTTCCTTAAAATATTTTGATTCAGTCTGGAAAAAAAATGCTAGATTACCACAAATATTATGTAGAAAAGATCGAGTTTTGATACATTGAGATGGATCACCAATGATAAGATTTTTTTGGTGACCAAGAGCTTCTCCATTCCTTAGGCAAATATGAATTTTTAGGATTTGAAGATCTAGTAGCCTATTGGACTTCAATTTGTTGAGGATTTGAAGCTTCCTCTTGATTCAGTTCTTCTTTTTCTTTGATGAAGTTATCTTGAACACATTTTTTTATATTAACTAAGTTATCTTCTCAAAAATTCTTTGAAGAACCAATGTTAACTTCATAAAAAATAACATGTATAGATTTTTCAACAACTAGTGTCGTTTTGCTAAAAACTCTATAAGTTTTGCTAGATAATGAATATGCTAAAAAAAATACTTTCATCAGATTTTGCGTTGAACTTGTTCAGAAGTTCTTTGTTGTTCAAAACAAAACATTTGTATCAAATTGCGCGAAAATAGCTGATGTTAGATTTTCTTCCATTTCATAGCTCATATGAATTTTCTTGAGAGAAACTCGTATCATAACTCTATTTATGATAAAATATGCAGTATTGACAGCCTCGACCCAAAAATATTGTGGTAGCTTATTTTCACAGAGCATGGTTCTAACCATTTGTTTCAATGTCTTATTATTTCTCTCAACAACTCTATTTTATTGAGAGGTTCTAGGAGCAGAAAAATTATGGTTAATTTCATTTTCATTACAAAATTTTTCAAAATCTTTGTTTTTAAATTATCTACCATGATCACTTCGAATACTTATGATTTGAAAACTTTTTTCATTTTGAACTCTCTGAGACAGTTTTACAAAAGAGATAAATGTTTCATCCTTATGAGTTAAGAATAGCATCCAAGTGTGTCTAGAGAAATTATCAATACTAAAAAAGGCATATCTCTTGCCTTCAAGGCTTAAAGTTTTTATTGGACTAAATAAGTCCATGTGCAATAGTTGTAATGGTCTAGAAGTTAAAATCTCATTTTTGGAATGAAAAGAATTTCTAACTTGTTTGTCTTGTTAGCATGCATCACACACTTTGTCTTTTTTAAATTTAAATTGGGATAACCCAATCACTAATTCCTTTTTTAAAGGTTTAGAAATTAAGTTCGTATGTGCATTCCCAAGCCTTCTATGCCACAACAAACTATTATCACTCAAGGCGACTAAGCACATGATGTTATTTTTAGAAAAATCATTTAAAGTAAATGTATAAATATTTTCATGCCTATGACCTTCAAAAATAACTTTTTTATTAGTTAAATTTTCAATAATACGTTTAGCATGATCAATGACAACCATGTGGCCTTTGTCATAAAATTGGCTTATGCTAAGAATGTTATATTTCAAACCATCAACAAACAAAACACTTTCAATAGAAGGGGAAGAAATTTTATCGATACAACCGATTCCTATGATTTTTCCTTTACTATTATTACCGAATGTTATAAATTCACCATCTTTTAGTTTGAGAGATACAAACATAGATTGATCGCCTATCATGTGTCTTGAGCAAACGCTATCAATGTACCACATTCCCTCCTTGAATGAGGACTTGAAACATACTTCATCATCTTCCTTAACCATGAGGTATAGATTTATAACCTCGTTTTCTTCTTTTTTGTCCTCGGAGCTGCTGTCATCGCTTTTGCCCCATGCAACTATCATAGCTTTTTTGAAACCCTTTTTGAACTACTTTTTGAGCCGAGGACATTCAGCCTTGACGTGTCCAAGATTTTTGCATTCATAGCAGATTATTTTATCCTTCTTATGATCGATTTTGAATATGCTAGAATCACCATTGAATTTGGTAGGCTCGCCTTTGTATCCTTCTTTCTTGAAGAATCTTCTGCCTCCTTATATCTTATTTCTTCGAAACCATTTGAATTTCATCACTTGAGGAATCTTCGTCGGATTCTTCATCATGAGTTGAGGATTTGAAGGCAATACCCTTCTTCCTTTTTTTGTTTTCCTCATCGTTCATCTTTATATTCATCTCATGGGTCATAAGAGATCCAAAAAGTTCTTTTAAGTTAAGAGTGTTGAGATCTATAACTTCTTGGATGGCTGTGACCTTAGTTTTTGAGCTTTTAGGCATACATCTAAGGATTTTTCTCACAATTTCTGCATTAGAATAAATCTTACCAAGAGATTTTAGCTCATTAATAATATCAGTAATGCGTGTAAACATGTCAGAAATGGTTTCATCATGCTTCATTTTGAATAATTCATAATTATGTACCAGCATGCTTATTTTAGACTCTTTTACATGGTTAGTACCCTAATAGGTAATTTTGAGTTTGTTGCAAATTTCTTTTGGTGGTGTCACAAGTAGAGATCTTATTGAACTCATTTGGGTCAAGTAAGTAATATAAGAAATTTATAGCTTTAGCATTTTTTTGAATCTCTCTAATGTCATTTTTTGTTCATTCAACTTCTGGTTTAGGAACGATTGTTCCTTAAACGATTTTAGTGGGTCATTTGGGTCCATTAATGATAACCCGTCAAAAGTCATAGTCTACGGCTTGAATGTAACTTATTCTAGTCTTCCAATAATTATAATTTTTTCCATTGAACAAGAGAGGTCTATTGGTCGATTGATCTTCGAATTAGATAGGTCTATTACTAATGGTTGTCATATAAACTCTTAGATTGTTAAGTAAAAAAAAAGAGCTCAAACTCTCATACCAATTGTTAGTTCTAAACAACTCTAGAGGATGGTGAATTGGGCCTTAAAAAGATAATAATAATTTTTAAAATCTTTTTGAAAACCTTTTAATATTGCAAACAAATATAGCAGGATAATGAAAGATTAAATCAATGCAACTATTAAAGAAGTTAGAGATAGAGAGAATAAATTAGATACCAAGGATTTATAATGATTCGGTTTCTTTCAAGCCTACATCCACTCCTCAAGTCTCTCCTTAAAATTTTTCACTATATAGAATGTTTCACGGACGCATTTAAAACCTTACAACCTCAAGACTTCACTTAAAAAAATTCACAAGGATACGAATATTTATGGACACATTCAAAGGCCTTACAACAGCAATAAGATGATCCTATGAAAATAATCTTCTATTTTTTTTTAATAATTCTTGAACTCTTTTTTGATAAGATTTACTCATTTACTGAAAGGACAAATGGTGACTTACCCTTGAATACAATAAATAAAGTGTTTAGATGAGAATTACTCACTCTCTTTACAAAAATTAATTAGCAATAAATGAAGAGGTAAAGAGAGATAAGGTATAAGAGCTGGAGTTACAGTAATAAATGAAAGCTTGAAGATTTTAAGATTAAATCAAGCAATAGAACACTAATTGTAGGTCTCTAGATGTTTTCAATGCTGAAGAGTAACTCCTTATATAAGCTCTTAGACATTCATGACCGTTGGAGGTAGGTGAGGGCATTAAATGTCAAAATTTCAACCGTTGAAGTCTACCGTGAATTTGAATTTTTGTTGCATGTGTCGACACATTTTCTTTGGGGTCGACACAAAATGTCTAGGACAAGGATCTTTAAGTGATTGGGTCGATTCAAATCTTCTGAGGTGTCAACACAATTTTGTAATCTTTCTTAGTAATACAACGATGTCAACACATTTGGATATTGTGTCGACTTAATGGTTCTTCATCTATCGGGAGAGGGCAATTTGTGTCGAATCAAATCTTTTTGGTGTCAACACTAAAATTATGCAGAAATTCTCGGGATATTTGTGTTGACTCATTTGGACTTTGGTGTTGACACTAAAATTCTTTAGGCGGGTTCGGGATATTTGTGTCGACTTGAACTTCATTTTGTGTTGACACACTAAATTCTGCAAGTGGTTTCGATACTTTTGTGTCGACTCATTTTTTATTTGTGTCGACTCAAACTAAATTTGTGTCGGCTCTTTTTAAGTGTAGAGAGCTTCAGTTCTTTTGTGTCGATTCAAAATCTATTTATGTCGACTCAAAATACTTAAACCTGAAAATATTTTTAACAAACTGTTAGGGTGTCAAACAATTTGTTTAAAGGTATTGAAACACTTGATGTCATTCAAGTATACTTTACCCTAAAATGTTGATTCAAATTTTAATTGGATTTAACACAAAATATTCTCGTAATCAAGAATACTTAAGTGTTTTAATTCTTTTGAGAGATAAGTTATTTTTTTTTGAATAAATGTGTCAATTTATTTGTTCAATATGTATTAATATTTTTTTTTTAAAAATATAAATATTATTTTTTAAAATTTAATTTTTAAAAAAAAAATAAATTATCAAAATTAATATAGAAAAACCTTTGGCCAAACAGTCAGATTGTTTACGACCGAACTGACAATATGGCGTTGAGGTACTCTTGAAGAGACAGGAAGAGGAAAGGCTCTATCTGGAAAACTCTTTGAGGTGCCGAGCTACATGTATACTTGCCCACATAAAAGAGCAAAAAGGTTAAAATCCTATACAGCATTATGTCTTTTTACAAGACCTTTGAGCTCCCCTTCTAAGTCTTTTCAAGCGCGGCTGAACATCATCGCCCTATTTTGTGTGAGGCTGAAGATCGTCTTCGTCACTCAAGCGATGTTAAGCGTCATCGTCCTCTGTCGAGTTGCTCCTAGGTGCCGAGGGGATCAAGGATTGCCGAGATGCGATGGTTTAGGTGTCGAATAGATCGAGAGCTACTCAGCATACGATGCTGAATTCGATAGGGGAAAAACGCAAGGTAGACCTCAGTGGATTTCTTCTTGCAGGTGACGAGGAAGGCCAAACTTTGCTTTTTCTCCCTCTGTTTGTTCTTCAGCTTGTTCTTCAGCGTCTTTTGTTTGATTTGGGAGCTACGCTTTTGTTTGATAGTTTGTTTATATATATAATTTTGAATTATTATATATTTATTTTAAAAAAAATAAATTTTGTTAAATAAAATTGTCGTTATAATATGGCCGTTAAAATATGACCGTTGAAAATGTTGAATTATTATATATTTATTTTTTAAAAAAATTATGACTATTTAAATTAAGAAGTATGATTGAAGTTATGAATAAAAATGTGTCTTCTTAGTTATTTTAAAGAGTCACTTAGGTAAATTATAGAGAATATGATTAGAAATGCTCCAAAAAGCTCATTTTTTCGCAATTTATTCAAAGTGAATAATTTTATCTTTTTATATATTTAATATTAATAATTATATGTACTTGGTAGTGATAGTAAATAAATTTTAAATAAGAAATATTATTATATTTTAAAAGTGACAAGAATTTAAATAAAATATTTTAAAAATTTGTGTTTTGATTTGATTTTTTAATTTTTTAATTTTTTATCAAATGAATAACTTTAATTTTTTTACGTTTTTAACTAAAAAATCAAAAAATTAAAGTTGCCAATCAAGGCCTTACCCGTATATATATACATATAATATTTTTATATCTTGTTTCTCATTATTCTATATTTATATTTGTGCTCTTATAATGTTTTGCTAGATTTATAAAATAAATAGATCAACTTTTTATGCATTAATTTACTTGTTTCTAATTTTTGCGATAGTCTTAGTGCTTAATATTGTTACGATCGAGATAGTATTTCTTATCATGAATATTATGTAAAATTAGTAACATAAGTGAACAGAGTGATTTATGTATAAATAATAATCTTGCCGTTATACATTAAAAAAAAGACATTTTTTATGATTGATAATGATACTATAATATAAATTTTTCAAAAATAAAAAATCATTGTAATCAATTGTAAAACACACTTTTAAAAACTTCATCAATCGAGTAATATCTAATTGTTTTTTGTGAATGCCTAAATTTTAGACATTTTTATAAAATGTAATATAAATTCTTGTATTTATTAATAATAAATGCTTAAATTTAATTTTATTTTATCGTACTTAATTATTAAAAAAATATATAATTATAAAACATGGAGTGCCCACAGTTAAAATTTTGAATCTAGA
Organism: Heliamphora exappendiculata; assembly: GCA_034768845.1. NCBI lineage: Eukaryota > Viridiplantae > Streptophyta > Magnoliopsida > Ericales > Sarraceniaceae > Heliamphora > Heliamphora exappendiculata. The sequence goes on along the minus strand of JAOTRH010000013.1, from coordinate 11,009,707 downwards.
TTCCACACTGTCCTTCATCTGGGCTATATCCAATCAATCTAATAATTTAACATGTGGTTGGACTAAATTTTTTTTAGTAAATTTTTAATTTTTAATTTTTTTTTTGTAAAAAAATAAATATCAAATTATAATTTTTTATGAGAGAAAAAAATAAAAAAACTAAACCAAAGTAAATTAAGTGACTATTTTTAATAAAAAAAATCAAAAATTTTAACTTTTAAACCAAAAAAAAACCCAGGCTCAATTGCTACATGCCAAAAAATAAAAATCAAATCAAACACCATCATAAAGATTCCTTTTCCAAGTATTTGCAATTCATGTATACGGGAAGTGTAAAACAAACCATGTGCCTGTCTTTTCACCACTCACAAAAATGTCAGTGTGGTCCCAAAATGATTGCCTCTATTGTCAATTAGCTTATAAAGTTGAGCAATTTTCGTTTTATGTATTTTAAATTAAAAAATTAAAAAACAAATTACACTAATTTCTTTTAATATTAATAAAAATATTAATTATTTTGTTTTTATAATTTTTAAAATGTAATAATTTTTTCTATTATTTAATTTTTGCATCAAATTAGTTTTACTGTCAATTTTTCATTAACTTTTAACAAAAATAATGTTTAAAAATTTTAAAAATAATTAAAAAATAATTTTTTTTATTTTTTTATTTTTTTTAAAAAACAGTAATACCGTTTTTAATAAAAAATAAAAATAAAATAAAAAATATTTTCTAATTATAATAATAAAATATGTCAAACACAAAATAATTAGAAAATAATTTTTAAATTTTTATTTTTATTTTTAAACAGTATTTCTGTTAAAAATTAACGAAAAGTTGACAATTGGATTAATTTGATGCAAAAATTAAATCAGAGAATATGTTAGTGACATTTCAAAAACTACATGGAAGGTGATTGATATTTTTATTAATCTCAAGGGAGGTTAGTGTAATTTATCCAAAATTAAATTAAGTTTAAAATAAATTATTGATAATTTAACTTTTAAGTTAATTTTTTTAAAATTGATTATTTAGATAAAAATTTAGTTTTCTTGTTTTTTTTTTTGTTTAAAGTGGATAATTTTACCTTTTTATATATTCAATATTTACAATTATGTGCCCGATTAACGACTAGCTTAAAAAAATTTTTTTTACTTTTTTAGCAAAAAACCTAAATTTCATTTAAAATAAGTTGTTTGGGAACTTAGTTTTTAAGTTAATTTTTTTGAAAATTAGTTATTTGGATAAAAAAATTAACTGTTTTGCTTTTTGTTCAAAGTAGACAATTTTATCTTTTTACAAATTTATTATTAACAACTATATATATATATATATATATGTGTAGTTAGTAGTGGTAGTAGTAGTAAATAAGTTATAAATAAAGTGTATTATTGTATTTTAAAAGTAATGAGAGTTTGAATATAATATTTTTAGAATTTGTGTTTTGATTTAATTTTTTGATATTTTAAGTTTTTTACTTTTTTATCAAATGAACAACCTTAAATTTTTGATATTTTTAGTAAAAAAACCAAAGTTGCCATTCACGCCTCAACTTTTTACGATTTCACCAACTACATTATGCAAGTTTTATCCTTATTCCTACCGTTACTTTCAGTAAATTTCACTGTCAAAGTTCATTTTTCTCCCTTGAAAATATGTATAATTAATGCATACGAGATGCGCACGACTCATATTTTGCGTTTGAATTTTAAATTTGCCGAGAAAAGAGAAACACATAAAGCAAATCAGAATGCTCATGTTCTGGTTTTCTTAAACAAAATGTACGCGCGAGTCGTTTTCGGAAAGAGAGAGAGAGAGACAGATCAACTTCTACGCAATTTATTTGTTTCCCTTCTTGTCTTTTCTCTTCTTTTTTTTTTTTCTTCTTTACAAATTTTAGATGCCAAAAAGGGGGAAGATCATGCTTGAGTTTCTATCAAGAGAAAACTGGTAAACCCACTTTATGTTAAATCCACATATTTATCAGTTTGATGTAGTAAAAATAGACAAATGTTTAGTTAGGTTTGGGTTTCTGTCAAGAGAAAAATGGTGAAATTCCTTTATGTTAAATTAATATATTTTTATCAGTTTAATTAAGTAAATAGGCAACTGTTCACGGATTTAAAATGTGAAAACAGCCGTGGTTTGCCTTTTTTTTTCCCAAATTTTATATACACAGAAACTTAGTGCACATGCTATTATTTACACATTTATAAGAAAGATATTTAATAATTAAACTAAATGCAATACTTTAAATTAGATTTTCGAAAAAAAAGGGAGAGCGTGGAGACAAAAAAAAAATTGAAACGAATTTTTGAGTTATAGATAGAAAAATAAGAGAGAGAGAGAGAGAGAGAGAGAGGACAGATTTTTTAAAAAAAAATTGAATACTGTGGTTGGTAAAAAAGGTATTGTAGTTTGATTTCATATCTCTACTACCTTAAATAATAAATTTATACGAATTTACTCTCTAAATATTCTCGAACAAAAATAACATAAAAAATATTAACATTTCTTAACTAACACAAATATTTAACGTCTTCATCCTAAGGGAATGGACAAATGAGAAAAATTATGTGCCGAGAATATACACATAAATTTTCATGATAATTGGACTTCGTCTACTATCCCATCTAAGCAACAAATTGGAATGTTCTCCCCACAAAATTCCTTGAACTTTCGGCTTCTACAACTGTTGTGAGACATTTTCACAATCTTGAGATATTTTTATACTTTATCGAACATAATTCAATTGCAACATGCTGAGTAGTACGGCAATTCAAGGTCATTACTAAGATTAATTGTAAATTCAGAATTCTTGTGTCAAACTCCTGTGGACAATGCCTTATTTTACTCGGTGCACGAGTCTTGTAGGTGGATTCATGCATCGTCGGCTTTACCGTTTTATGGTGGGTCCAAAGCACCTCTGCTTGGGGCACAAAAAAATTAAAAAAAAAAACTCAGTTGTGCACAAGATCTAGAGTTTCTTTCACCAGCTCAGGTCATTGAAAAGTGAAGACGCAAAACCAACAAGAACTGCTGAAGAAATCGGTGAATTATGGAAGTTTGAGGAAGCTCTCAAAACATCCCAGCACTCCTTTGCCTAAAGCTTGACTTCTTTTGAAACCCAATTCTGTCCGAAGGCAAATCAAGACGATATTGTCAAGTTAGATGTGAAAATATGGGCCACAATCATAAATAACACAATGGTGAGGAAGTTTCTTTAATTATTCTTTTTGTTCTTTCTTGTAGTTTTCCGTAATTGTAAATCAAATCTCTTTCTTTCTCTTGCACATGCAGGTTTTTAACTAGGGGGAGTAAATGGTTTTCAACCTTACCAGCAACTTAGTTAAGTGTAGCACAAGTCATGTTGCATCGGAAAAGATACACTTGGAAAATAATTTCAGAATTTTATTAATCTATATATTTTAAATTCGGGATAAAATTCTAGGGATGTTTTTGGGACATTAGTACTGCTGATATTGCGTTGTAAGTAGTCTGGTGCAACTAATTCAAGTCCCAAACAGTACCTCTCTACCTACCTGGAATAATTTCATTTGTAAGTACCAAGTATAATTTGGGGCTTCACATTCCATTGTGGGATCAGCTGCTAATGCTAATAGAACTGATGCGCCTAAAAATGCTCTTTAGAAAACAAATACAGCTATAAGTTTGACGGTTAATGAAGATATATGCTTCATACCATGATTGAAGCTCTGGCATTATTTCAAAACAAACATTAAGTATTGGAAATAAGATGTGCATCTCCTGCCAGCCACTGCCCTCACACGGACACAGATCAAACTTGTTGGGACACGCCATGTGGAGTGTCCTATTCTTTTTTTTTATTTTATATGCAGGACACAACAGTAGACATGTGTATCCAATAGTGGACACACCGCATGACAACTATGGTGAAATTTTTAAAAGAATTTTTGGGAGTCTAATAGTACTTATTTGAAACATGTCCACTGAAATTGAAAAACAAAATAAAACACTACATATGTCAATTGTTGCAAATCCCAAATTTAATTCATGTTTAAAAAATAGATAAATATAGCTATATAAAGGCGGGTTAAGACAGTGGCGGAGCCAGCAATTTACTTTGAAGGGACACAAAAATATAAATATTCATGATAAACAAAAAATTAAAATATTCATTCTTAGAATTTTTTTGTTACAGTTGATCGCGACGGATTTTCATCCTTTAAACATTTTGCACAATAGTATCATTGTTAACTTTATTAAAAACACACCTCTTTATGTAAATCACCAAATTATCGTTCATCCACTGATCACTCATTCGGTTCCGTAATCGATTTTTCACAATATTCATAACTAAAAATACCATTTCGACCGTAGCAGTTGCAACTAGTAAATCAATGTCAAAGTAATGAGCAAGTAAACTACTAATTTGAGGCCGTAATCTTGGATTTGTAGGAACATCAGCTAAGTTAATTTCCATGCGAGTTTGCTTTAACAATTGAGAATTGTCATCTCTTTTTTCAGATCTTTCTATTTCTAACTATGATTTTCTTTTAAAGTATTTCTTCATAACTATTTAGAAAAATAAAAAATGAAACAAAAGAAATCAGCCTAAATGTCTAATTTATAGATAACACAACTCAAACTAAGAAATCGATAAAATCGTGAAATTAGTAATCTCAAATCTCAAATCAAATCTCAAATAAATAATTTAACTCAATTCTCAAATATATAATTTATTTCAAATCTCTAATCTCAAATTTCAAATCCCAATTCTCAATTCCCAAATGTCAAATTATCTCAAATATCACAAAAACAATCAGGATATTCAGATCATCTAGATCAAATATTCACATAGGATTGAATAACAACGGTGCAAGACAACGGTGCAATAACAATCCAGACACCAATCACAATAACAACAATGATGCTTCTATAAGAAATTTCACACGGGATTGAAAGTAATAGCATGAGAAAATTACGTGCACAATTGCAAGACAAAAGAGCACAATCCCGCCGGCCAGTGATATAATATAAGGGTAATGCAAATATTATATAAAAATATTTGCATAATAGAATCATTGCTAACTCTATCAAAAGCATATCTCTCTATGTAAATCACCAAATTATCGTTCATCCACTGATCACCCATTCGATTCTGCAATCGATTCTTCATAATATTCATAATTGAAAATACCCTTTCGACCGTAACAATTGCAACTGATAAAATCAATGCCAAAGTAATGAGCAAGTTGTTAGTTCTAAGCAATTCAAAATGGGGGTGAATTGAGTCTTAAAAAATAAATAACAATTTTTAAAACCTTTACGAAAACCTTTTAATATAGCAAACAAATATAGCAAAAGAATCAAAGATTAAAGTAATGCAAATATTAAAGAGGTTGGGAATGGAGAGAATGAACCACACACCAAGGATTATAGTGGTTCGGCTTCTTCTAACCCTACGTCCACTCCTCAAGTTTCTCCTTCAAAATTTTCACTATATAGAATGCTTCACGGGCGCATTCAAAACCTTACAATCTCAAGACTTCGCTTGAGCAAATGAATATTTATGGGCACATTCAAAAGCCTATAACAGCTTCAAGATGATTCTATAAAAATAATATCATGTTTTCTTCTAATCACTCTTGAACTCTTCTTTGATGAGATTTACTCACTCACTCAAAGGATAAAAGATGACTCACCATTGAATACAATAAATGAAGTGATTAAATGAGAAACACTAACTCTCTTTACAAAAATTGATTAACAATAAATGAAGAGGTAAAGAGAGATGAGAAACAAGAACTACAGTTCAGCAATAAATGAGATCTTCAGGATTTTGAGTTTGAATCAAGTAATAGAATAGTAATTGTAAGTCTCTAGTTAAATTAAATGCTGAGAAGTAATTTTTTATATAAGCTCTTGATCATTCATGACCGTTAGATGTAGGTGGGGGTATTAAATACGAATTTGAATTTCCATCGCAAGTGTCGACACAAAAGCTTTTGGGTCGACACAAAAAGTTTAGGGCAAGAATCTTCAAGTGATTAGGTCGACACAATTCTTATGAGGTGTCGACATAATTTCTGCAATCTTCCTCACCAACACCACGGTGTCGACACAAATGGATATTGTGTTGACTCATTTGAATTTCAGCATCCGGGAGAGGACCATTTGTGTCGATTCAAATCTTCTTGGTGTCGATACTAAAATTCTACAAGAACCCTCGGTATATTTATGTCGACTCATTTGGACATTGGTGCCGACACTAAATTTCTTCAGGTGGGCTCGGGATATTGTGTCGGTTCATCTTCAATTTTGTGTCGATACCCAAAATCTGCAGGTGCCCTCAGTACTTTTGTGTCGACTCATTTGATATTTGTGTCAACTCAAAATTTCGGATAACAAAAGTGATAAACCACTTTTGTGTCGACTCATTTTGAGTCCAGAGAGTTTCGGCTCTTTTGTGTTAACATAAAATTTATTTGTGTCGTCACTAACTTTTAATATCTGAAAACAACTTCAACGACAAGTTAGGGTGTCAAACCATTTGTTCAAATGTGTTGACACATTTGATAACTTCAAGTATGCTTTGCATTAAAGTTTTGATTCAATTATCAATTAAATTCAACACAAAATATTCTCAAAGATACTTAGGTGTTTTAATCCTCTTGAGAGATAAGTCATTTCTTTTGACTAAAAACGTCAATTTATTTGTTCAATATATGTCAATACTTTCTTTTTAAAAAAATATAAATATTATCCTTTTAACATTATTTATTCTTAGAAAATGAATTTATGAAAATCATTAAAATCAATATAAAAAATCTTTGGGCTAACAATCTCGTTTTTTTAATGATTACAACCATTTCAACATTTTCTAGAAAGTATTTTAAAAAAATTTCAACAAGAGTTGTCTCCTTATCGATATGCCTTAAATAGAATATGCATTCGAAAAAGGCATTTCATCAACATTGTAGTAAACATTTTAAAGATAATTTGCAATATAAACTTAGAAATATTCTGAGTTTATTAAAATGTGTGCATTACAACAATTATGTGCAAAATGATTTTTTCAAAATCCAAAGGGTTATACATATTGATGATCTATCAAAAGGAAATTATCATACATAAATATTCATTCATAAGCATAAAAAATGAGTTTAAACCATTCAATCATTCAACCAAATCATAAACAACAACATGAAATGTATGTTTTACCAATACAACTTCTCCTTTAATATCAAAAAAAATTGTTGAATGTTTTGTAATTTTTGTACTTCCCCCTCTCTACTTCCCCTTTACTTCACTCCCTTTCATTTCACTTTCTCCTCTTTTGGAATTGTCAAAAAACAGGTTAATCATTGGTCATCCATGAATCGTTTGAATTGCTTCTTCGCTTCAGCTTTTTGTTTGCTTGCAGAGGCTCGTTCCTTGGACGATCGAGCTTATTCATCTTTGGCTTTTGCTACTGTCATGGCTTCAAAGGTGGAAGCCAAGGCAAGATCTGCTTTACGCTTTAAACGTGCAGCTTTCTCTTCTTTGGTTTCCTTGCGCTTGAATTGTGAGACCCTGACTCGTTTTAATTTTTTCGAGGTTTTGACGTGACGTTATTCGTTTTCGTGATAGTATGCTTATATGTATTTCTATGCATGTTCAGGCTTAGCAATGCTTGTGGGGTGGTTTTCAGGGCCGTTGGACGTTGTGGTGCGAATTTAAAAAAAAAACAAATTTTTGGTAGAGCCTATAAATATCTAACTTTTAGATATTTATGGAAGATATTTTCAAAACTTACAAACTAAGTTTTTTTTTTCAAATCGAAAGCTCTACCTTCTCTCTAGCTTCACGGGGGCCTAAGGCTCGATTTTCAATGATCAGACAGTAAATTCTTAATATCCTCGTGGTGGGCTACGCTTTCATCCGGACAGAATTTTGTTTCGACGATGTCTGCTTTTGCACGTGATTCGAGACGCTGAGTTTTTTACTCAACTAGGTAGGATCCTAGACTCTCATGTCTTATAAGGGTGCTATATGAAATCTTGTGTGTTTTTACCATACGAAAATGCATGAAAAATCGATTTATGTATCAAAAGGTTAGGTTTTAGTTTAAAATCGATTTCGGTTGTTTTTTGTTAGATAAAAAGGGATTTTGAGGCTTTCTTTTTGGTGTTTCTTTATTATTTTGGGTTTGTGTATGTCTGTGGATTGCAAAAGGGGTGTTTGGCTGGTTTAATTTGGGGTTGAGAAGTTATTTTCGTCGCTAGAGTTTGCTTTTCGTTGCCATTCGGCCGTCTAGTTTATTATTCTGAATCTGTTGCTTTTGTGTCGACACTTTTTCTGTTTATGTCGATACCTTTTTCTATTTGTGACGACACTTCTGCTGTTGCTGTCGATCCCTTTTCTTTCTGTTTATGCTGTCTACGTTGCTGTTGTTTTGTGTCGACACTTTTTCTGTTTGTGTCGACACTTTTTTTATTTATATTGACCCCTTTTTTTTTGTCGTGTTGGGGCCTTGGGGGTTTCTTTGGCTGTCATTCTTCGGGGATGACGTGCATTGTTAGATGCAAGGTGTTTGCGCATGGTTGTGTGTGTGGTGTTTAGACATTGTTGAGTGTGTAGCGTGTTTGGGCCTTTGATTCTGTTAAAAAATGTAGGTTTTGAAAACGTCTGTGTTTCGTGAAATCGTTGTGGAAGGTTTAGAGTTGGCCGTTGAGCTAGGTTTGGTTTTGTAGGTTGTTGGTTATTCATGGATGTTGATGTCGGTTTTGTGTCACATGATATCGTGACGGTTTATATGGCGAGTGGCGTCATTTTGTGGAGTCTATACGTGGTTATATGCTTTTAAAACTCTAATGTTGCTCATGCATGTTAAAGGACGAGTATGTGGTCTTTTGGTATCTAAACTCTGATTTCATTTGTGGACATGTGTATGGAATATGAGTGATGGAGATGTGGTCTTATGAATGTTAACTTTGGTTAATAGTGCATTAGTTGGAGCTGAGGTCCCTCGGTGAAAGTCCAAGAAGGTGCATTAGTTGGGGCTGCGGTGCCTCGGTGAAAGTCCGAGAAGGTGTATGGATTGCATATGAATCATGAAAACCATTTTGAGGCTTGAAAAAGAGTCAAAAATTGCACATTATTTTCTTAGCATGTTTAGCTTTTATTACATGTTGGTCTAGTTTCTACTGAGTTCTAGCTCACGGTGTGGGATTTAAAATATTTTTCAGGTACCGGTCACGCATGTTGATTCGGGAGAAACGAAGAGGGATGAAAGATTTGTAGTCTTCTTTTTTATTCTTTTTAGACCATATATTTATTTTTACATATCTTTCGGTGTTGGAACCGTGCATGTAAGCCTTTCGATGATTATATATAATGCTTGTATGTTTTATCTGTGAGTGAATATCAGGTTGGGTGTTATGAATGGTTGTTTGTGGGAGTTCACGTGACTCAGAGTTTGGGGCATGACAACTTGTATCAGCGCTCTGGGTTCGAATACCTAAGAGCCGTGAGAAGAGGGAGCATCACCGTGTGAGATTGATTGCGTGTGCTTGACTACCTGTGTTTAAATATTTTGATAGTGCGATCATTTCATGAATGTGTAAATGTTGTGTATATGTGAGCATGAGGGTTGAACCATAGGATTGATTAATCTTGCCTTCGGGCTTTTGGGTTAACAAGCTTGGAAGTCGAGTTAGAAATGCGTTTGGCCGACGTGTATTCGGGCAAGAAATCTATGTAGGTTATCCAAATTGACGTGCCACTCTTGTTGATTCTCCTCGGTATATGGGGTTTTTTTAGCATAAATCTATGTGGCTATGTGTTAGCATGTCTATGTGGTTAGCGTTTATGTTTATGCGATGTGCTGCGTTTTATGTTCTATTTTTCTTTCATATAGACGTGATGTCTGCGATGAGAGGATGAGGCCGTAGTCGAGGCTGTGGTGGTGGTTTTGGCTAAGGGGATGTGCCTATTCCTGATGTTGGGGATGTAAATGCTCCCAAAAGACCTGTTGATGGGGTAGGGTTGCTGCGTACGCTGGTTGGCTCAATTGATCAGCTGGTTCAGACCGCTAGGGAGAGAAAGAGGGAACCTGAGCCGAGGGCAGCAGCAGCGATGCGAGAGTTCAGACGTATGGACCCACCTACTTTTGCTGGGATCCTGATCCTACTGTGGCAACATAGTGGTTGGAATTGGTGACCCAGATCCTTGATACATTGCAGATAGTTGAGGACGAGTTGCGAGTTTCTTCTGCCACTTTTCAGCTGAGAGGTGATACTCATGAGTGGTGGAAATACGCTCGGAATACTGTGAAGGGCACGAGGGCAGCTTTCACAGGGTTTTTTCTAGAGAAGTACTTTCCAATTTATTCAAGGGATTTGTACAGAATGGAGTTCTATGCTCTTACTCAGGGGGCGATGAATATTGCGCAGTACGAGGCTAGGTTTACTAGCCTGTCTCGTTTTGCACCAGAGATGGTGGTAACAGACGAGTTACATTCAAGAAGGTTTGAGCGGAGTTTGAGACCGGCGATCAGGGAGCGAGTGGCTGGTATGGGGTGGCTTTTTTTATAGAGCTGGTGGAGTCAACAGCAAGGATCGAGAACACCTTGAGTGAGACTCGTGGACATAGGGAGATCAAAGCACAGCAGAGCGAAGCAGAGGTGCAGTCAGCTGGACGCTCCAGCAAGAGGCAGAAGTCACCTGGCCCTAGTTTTCACCCATCTGGATTACCACAGCAGTTTTCTTCACCAGCACCATCAGTGGCTTCATCTGGTAGGCCAGAGCAGAGGGAGTTTATTTGCTATCAGTGTAGGCAGCTGGGGTATCGTGCGGTGGGTTGCCCGCAGCCGAGGCAGTCCCAGGGTTCATGGCTTTAGTCACATGAGAGGAAGTTACAGATTTGTTATGGATGTGGCCAGCCAGGACATATTCGAAGGAACTGCCCTCAGGGAGGCAGTATACCGGGCACGGCAGGCACACCAGTGAGTTCATTTGTGCAGGGTCAATCAGATTACTGACAGCAGCATCTTGTAGTTCAGACTTCTCAAGTTGTAGATGGGGGTACTTCAGTTCAGTCAGTATGGCAGTCGAAAGTGCTGAGTTATGGTGGATAGACCAAGATGACTCAGGGCAGAGTGTATGCCCTCATAGCTCCTAGTTCTTCCAAGGCACCGATTGTGCCTAATGATGCAGTTACTCTTCCAGTGAGCAGAGGTACTTTTTAAGTGTGAAAACTTTAGGCCAGTGTTCTTATCGACAAGGGAGCATCATGTTTCTTCACTTCATCTGTTTGGGAGTTGGTAATGGACTTCGTAGGTGGTGTAATGTGTTGGAAATATCGGTTGGTGAGGATGTGAGGTTAGGACGAGTTGTAGATCTTGTGTCTTTGAGGTAGTTATTCGTTGTTTAGAATGTATCACTTTGTTTGACTATATCATATGAGTGGTTTGGATGACCATCTCTCGTGCTTGCGTTGATTGTGATCGACAGGGTTATTTTCTTTTGACCTTGTGTTGAATTTCGGGGACGAAATTCCTTTAAGGGGTAGAGTTGTGAAACCCTGACCTGTTTTAAGTTTTGCGAGGTTTCGACATGTTGTTATTCGCTTTCGTGATAACATGTTTATATGTATTTCTATGCATGTTTGAGCTTAGTAATGCTTGTCGGGTGGTTCCTGGAACTATTGGGCGTTGTGATGCAAATTTCAAAAAAAAAAATA
>JAOTRH010000013.1:10948665-10985785 GCA_034768845.1 Heliamphora exappendiculata | reverse complement strand
TATTTTGTTTTTTTTATTTGTGTTTTGTAGAGATTCTCATACACACACACACACACACACACACACACACATATATATATATATATATATATATATATATATATATATACTAAAACTTTTGTTAGAGGATGTGAGTGTTTGTATTTTGGTTTAATATTATTTTATTTATAATTATTATAACATTTAATTTTATAATTACTATTATTTTTTTATTATTTGTTCATTTGGCTATTAGTTTATCTATACGTACTACTACTTCTACTACTACTACCATTATTATTATTATTTTTTTTTTTTGCGTTAGTCGGATAACTCTCGGGGTTGGGAGATCGTTGACAACTCTAGTTGATTTTATCATGGTTGTTTATATTATTTCTAAAAAGCGGGTCCTTATAATCTACTCCCCTTAAAATAAATTTCTTCCTTAAAATTTTTTGTCGTACCTTCGTTTGTAAATAACTGTGGGTAGTTGACTCGCACGATGTCCTCGCGTTCCCAAGTTGATTCTTCGATTCCTCGATATCTCCATAACACGCATACGAGCGAAATAGTCTTTCCTCTGAGCACTTTGTCGCGACAGTCAAGGATCTTTACCGGTCTTTCTTCGAAGGTCACATCCTTATCGATTTGGAGCTCCTCCCAGTTAAGGGTGTGGGTCAGATCAGAATCGTACGTTTGCAGCATCGAGACGTAGAATACATTGTGAACGTCTACAACCTGAGGCAGCAAGGCTAAGCGGTAAGCGACTGCTCCCACTCTGACTAGGATCTCGAACTGGCCGATATACCTTGGTGACAGCTTCCCTTTCTTTCCGAATCGAATCACTCCTCGTCACAGCTAGATTTTGGGGCTGCTAATTGGGTAAGCGTCGCCCTCTTTACTATTGTTGTTGCTGGTATTGTTGGTGCGGCTGCTGCCGATACTGTTGTTGAGGTTGCTGCTGGTATTGTTGCTGGGTTTGCTGTTGAACTCGATTTTTCCAGAATTCTTGGTTATTTTTCCTCTGTTCCTGAGGGCATTCTGACTTCTTATGTCCTTCTCATCCACATCCAAAACAAACGTAACCTCCTCCTTGTCGATGCCCGTTACCTCTACCGATCAGCTGGTTTCTCTGATAAGGTCCCATGTTCAGGCAATTGTGGCTGGGCTGTTGATGCACTGGTCCATCTCGTGAGGTTCTTGTATGGTCCTGAAAAACCTTTCGGGAATCAGAAAGCTCTTGCTCTAAGAGTAGAGAGGTATCCACGACCTCTGCATACGTGGATAGACGCATGCCGATCAAACGTCCTCGGATGGCGGGTTTTAAACCCCACTCAAAGCGCCGAGCTCGATAGCTCAGTGGGAGCGATGGCGGTGGCATGACGTCCTAGTTCCTCGAATCTGGTGACATATTTAGCGACGATCATCTTGCTCTGTTTCAGCTCCAAAAATTGTTGAATCATGTCCTACTTCAGGATATCTAGGAAGTACTTCTAGAGAAAATGCTCTTCGAACTGTGTCATGGTGTTGACTTTCCTGACATTTCTGATGGAGTTCCACCAGTGATCTGCCTCTCTTTCAAGCTGATACGTGGCTAAGGCCACTCGATCAATCTCTCTGCATACGTCCATGGTATCTAACACCTTTCTGATCTGTCGGAGCCATCCTTCTACCCCTTAAGGGTTAGCTCCCCTAGAGGAAGTTGGTGGTCGGAGTCTACGAAATTATGAGAACATGGGTACACGTCCAGGAACAGCTAGGGAAGGCAGTACAAGTGCGGGGTCCCGCGCAGGTGCTGGCTGGCAAAAGGTGTCTACGTGTTCGCGTAGAATGTCGCGGATGTCGTCGTTCATGTCCTGCCTAGGTGACTCAGGTTCGGGTACATACTCTAAATGTGGGTGTCCTCTGCCTCGACTCATCTTGATTAAAAGAACTAAGGGTTAGTTTGTCATTTAACTTGAGCTTTTTTTGTGTTGGGGATTTTAATTGGGCTATGTATGGTTTTATTATTAGTGTTGTTATTAGTTTGATGTTTTGATCTTTATAAAAAAATGACAGTAGAAATAACATGTATAAAAGAATAATATATGAGACATAATAAAAATAGAACATGGTAGCACTCCAAGGTACGCTCATGGTGAATCATCTAATGGGCGCGCTGGGCCTGTCACATGGTACTACCGGCTCTCCTTTTTAACATTGCCTTGTACTCAAGGCAATGTTAAAAAGGGGCGCCCATTAGATGATTCACCATGAGCATACCACTGTGATGCCCATGAGCGTACCACTGCAATGTTAAAAATGGGCGCCCCTTTTTAAAGGGGCGCCCATTAAAAAGGGTAACATTACATGGTGAATCATCTAATGGGCGCGCTGGGCCTAACACTCCTCACTCACTTTTCAAAAGTGTCAGATAGCGTAACGTTCTACCCTTTACCGGATGTTACCCTCCATTCGGGTGGGGTCGGTGGGAACAATACGGCTCGCCTAGAAACGGAAGGATCACCAAGAGTCGAAGCTAACATATGAATCTAATGACGATGGAGCTGCTGGTGGGGTGGATCTACTGGAAAAAGATGATGCCATCCTACAATGAAACAAGAGAACAGTGTCAGTTTTTTGCGAAGTGTTAGTTCAAAGTTTCAAGTCTAGAGCATGATAATAAGAAGGGGTCTCGCCAAGTCTAAAAGTTCAAGTCTCAAAGCCTAAGCGTAGGTCAACGGTCACGTAGGTGAGGGTTGAAACTAAGCTCTGATACCAAACTGTGATGCCCTGAAACTCGGGGACATCTAGAGCGACAAATAACTAACAATGGTGTAGAAAAATAATAATCGATTAATACCCATCAAGCAGAAAAGTTAGAGTATCGTAAAGTTAATGTTATAGACCCAAAAATAAAGTGCGCTTAACAGAAAATATTAGGAAAGATAAAGCTAAGCCTAGTGATCCAAAAGTCAAGTCCTGCAGATTGGTAGAATTCTGGCTTATGGGAGCCACGATTCCACCTCTTCCGGTGCAGGGTGGTCGACGAGAACTTTTGGGTCCTCAAAACATAGCATGGAATGTCGTGAGCTAAAACTCATAAAGAACAACATAATTATACAAAAATTTTCCAAGTACAGGTCAAAAACATAGCAGGAAGGATGACAAGATAAATACGACAGTGAGCATGGTTCTCCCAGCCGGGGTGAACCATCCTAAACCCCATGATCCCTATCATGCTAACCAAGTCTACCGACTGACAAATAGCGTTCCTTAAATTATGGGATGACTATGTAGTGGACTAAGTGTCCAGCTGGGTCATCACTGACAGTAAGGGCGTGCATAAGTCAACACTTTAGGCTCTCGACTCTCAGGTCAAGATCAAACGCGGGATCACAAAATTTAACTACTATTACTACGCCATCCGAATCGCATTTTTCAATAATGCAGTATATAACAACGTGCATTTAACACTTAGAAAAAAGCCACTCAAAATAACCAAGGCATAAAACACAAATTAGCCACAATTTTCCAAGTGTCATTCTACCACCCTAAAATTCAATTATTATTTTTTTTCTTTTATATAAAAAATATAAACGGTGAACCGCGTAATTTCCAACCCAAAGATGATATGGAATGATATGTTCTACCACCCATTTGCAACTCAAAATAAATTTTTAGGCATAACTTAGACTAGATGGCACATAAACACTTTGCATGAACATGGAACATTTTATATATGCATAACTTTCAATACATATTATCTTAATTTACCTCATTAATATGAGCACATATGCACATAAATACTTTGAGTTTAGCTTGCGCATAAAGATACAATTTTAAACACATGAAAATACGTAAATAACTTCACAACCAATTAAACTAACTCAAGCATGGAATGAAATCATAAAAGTAACCAAAAATACAATTAAACACTTACCTTAATTCTCTATTTAATGAGTTGCTGGTAATAGCTACTGTTCAGTGACTTTTTAACATATCAACCGTTGGAGAAAAATTCTAAAATTTAGTAGGCACCCTATTTGAGATGTTCTGAACACTGTTTATGTTTTACACTTTTCCTAATCTTACCTCTGAGGCCACGATTTTAACAAAATAAAATTCTATAACAGTGTAGAGGGTAATTTCAGAATAGTGGCGAGAAAACTCAATGGCTTCAAAAAATAGAAAAGAGAACTTACGCTTAAAAATTAATTTTTTAAATTTTTGCAGTGGTAGATCTATAAGTTTAGGAGCTCTGGGACTTGACCTTGCATTTTTCTCATTTTTCATGAATTTATTATAAATATTCTATCAAACAGTGTCCAGATTCAACACATTTTGAGAGAATCTGTGCTATTTTCTCTATATACATGCAAACGAATTGATTCTAGTAAGGTTAAAAAGATAAGACGTTTATCTATCCAACCACATAAAAATCATATCGAGAGCTTACTTTTACAGTAAATAGCAAGAATTCAAAGCGGTCTGACCAAACAGTTATTTTAACTCGATTTACTTCTCTATTTTTAAAAAAATAAGGGAAAAAATTTAGACCTCAAGAAACTTTGTGCATGTAAATAATATATTCATGAAATTACGGTAAAAATCTCAAAAAAAAATTGATGAGTCTAGATCTCTCAAAAAAATGGTAAAAATTGAATTTTTGACAAAAACTTATTCTAAACAGATTTGAGTATGAAGAACACTTGAGTTTTCTTGACTCCTAGACCTATAGCCTTTATATACATAATTATATCTCTCATATGTATGGCTTATATATAAGGTATATATCATTTTCAAGTATCAAAAGTAAAAGAAGGTGATGTGTCACAACTTATTTCTAAGAACGACGTCCGTGACCGGTCAGTGAATTAAAAATCCACTCAATGCCTCATTACATTCATGTTCATAAGTACAACATAAGAGAAAAAATAAGGCAACAAGATGCATCCATTTCAGTTGATTTGTTTTACACATCACCTAAAAAATGATTTTAATAATATTATTAGCAAAGCTAGTGTGAGTGTAAAGATATGAGTTATTATCCGCTTTTCATTTGTAGAATGATGTCCGAATAAACGGTTCAACCAGCAATTCGGGAAGCTACCCTACAGTGAAAAATGATCATTTCTGTCACGCGCCAAACTCCGAATCACGTGAAACACAACAAACACCAAATATAACACCCAACCCAAGAATACACTCTCAATATAAAACATACATGTATCGTATATAACCGACAAACGATTTACATTACACGGCTCCAACACACAAAAAAAACATGATACATCATACATGTTTAAAACTAGCAAAAAAGAAGACTACAACCCTTTCATCTCTCCAGCAATCCCAGAACAACTTGCGCGACCAGTACCTGAAAAATATTTTAAATTCCACACCGTGAGCCAAAACTCAACAGATACTAGACAACACGTGCAATATAAGCTAAACATGTTAGGAAAACGAAGTGCACTTTTAGAATCTCTTTCAAGCCTTCAAAACGAGTTTTTACATACAACAGGAAAACGAGAATACAAACTATCTTTTGACTCACTCATAGGAGCCTTGAAAACAATTTGAAAACGATTTTTAGATCGCGATTCACACGAGTCTCAAAAACGATTTAAAAATTGGTCTATCCGTCCTACAATGCATTACATGCAATCCATGACACATATAGCCGGCCCTCACAAGCCACAACAACAGTTCTACAACAACATGGTGACACACACCCCACAAAGATTTTCTTGGACTCTCACTGAAGGACCATTGCCCCATCTAAAACACACCTCGGGTTTTCACCAAAGGACCACCGTCCCAACTAATACACTGTCAGCCAGAGCCAACGTTCACCGAACCACATGTTCATCTATTCCATTCCATATACCTATGCATAACCTAACCAAGATTTAAATGCATAAAATCATGTACAATCTCTACGTTTCACAAACTACGTCACATGCTACATACGCGACTCGCTCAACACTTGCAACTCATGTAACATGCATCACATGCATTTGTTCCTCATAATCCACATATGCATGCCTATAAAACTTGTGAGTTTTAAAACATAAACTACGTTACACAACGATATCAAAGCCATGTAATTCACTTACATAATCTGTACATAAATAAACTAAAGTTATAAATGCACATAGCCAGTTATAAACGCACATAGCCATATATAACTTCACATCATGGCATCACCCGCTAAACAACTCGACATCCACTCACAGGGGCAACCATTAACCCATAAAAGCAAGCATAACCCAAAGGCCAACGCTAAACCCCTCAAACCACGAGGTCGCAAAATACCACCTTTTTTCCAAAGGTACCACGGGCCTTAACACGCCCCACATCCAACAATATACAAACACTGGGCACCCTACCGTGCACCACAACCACATCTACCCGTGCACGTCACACCGAGGACGGCACCTAAACCATCACCCAAAACCACGACACGACTCCCGAAGCCACCACACAACCAACTGAACCCTAAAAAGAATTCAATAGTATTTCAGTCAATTAATCCCATAACTAATTAATTGAATACCATTGTAAATCAATCGAAAACCAAGAAACAACCCATCAAACAACCACACAAAACAACCCAGGTTCAGTCGACTGAACCCCCCCTCCAGGTGACCCAAACAACACACTGGAATCTTGACAAAAATGTCCAAAAATCACTGTCCAGTCGACTGACCCCAAGTGTCACGCCCCAAACTCCGGGTCACGCAAAAATCCACCGGACAACCACCAACACCAGTTTTATGAAAATATAGGTTTTCATACATTTCAAATCCACCTGTGGAAACCAATAGAATGCCCAAAATGTATCTCTCATAAACAAAAGACATACAGTTTCAACATATATACAGTATTTCACCTTATGGCGTACAAAATCTGCCTTTAGGAACAGGCATACCAAAAAGGAAAAACTACTAAAAAGTCTTCCGTAATCACGGGTACCACAAGATCTACTCGAGATCATCCTTCATGTCATCACCTGAAAATGGTTTTATACAGAAAAATCCCACCTGTGAGCCGAAACCCAATAGAAACAGACTATAAAGCTGTAAAGCAGACAGAAATATGCAATCATAAGCATACAGACTCAACCACAGGAGCCAAAAGATTTTTCCAACCCAAAACTACAAGTTTTGTATCAGGCTAACACGAGCCTCAAAATAGTTTTACATCATAAAACCCACATTTTCATCCTCAAAACTATACATATCATATAGTGGGAGCTAACTCAACCACAAAATTAAAAAGATTTTACGTCATAAAACCCTAAATTTTTCCATCAAACTTCCAAAACAGTTTTCCCTTCACAACCAAGCATTTACACAACACAAAACAACATTTTACAGTTGAAGGAAAACAATAACCAGAACATGACTTTCCCACTCGAATCACACACCGAAGAAAGATAAAAACATGTAAGCTGTAATAAAACAGTATGCTCCACTCAAGCCACACCGTCGAGGAGAAAAGGTAAAACAGTAATCAAACATTATTCCCTCACGGAATGCACCATCGTGGAAAAAGAAAAAGAATATAATCCTATGTACCGAGTCCATCACAAGGAGATAGAGGTCACAACTATAGACTCATGTCTAGTATCTAACCTCCAGATATCGTGAGATCGCCTAGATACACACAGGTTCTATACGGAGCACCATAACGAACCACTTAGTTTACGGCTATGACCCGAGGAAACTACGCACCCATCCGTCTCAGTTTACGGGGACTAACCCGAATGACCTAAGTACCTACGCTGCGCACGTTTTCGGACTTACACCGAGGGCAACTCGTGCCACATACACGTCATCCCGGTACATCTAGATAATCTTCTAAAAACATTTCTCAAACTAGTTCAATATACATGTACATCGATCCATCCATCACCAGGAGATCAAAACAAAACATTTTCAAAAAAAAAAATGTTTTTCCTCCGTTTTCAACAAAACATTTCAAAATCTGAAATTCAACTCCAAGGTTAGCTCCAAACCTCTAAAACATAAAATGCTGAGATTTTCACAAAAGCCATCATTTTTCACCGTTTTCAAGAACACCCTTTGAAAACTATAAAACCACAAAAACCTCATAACTCCATCGGATAAACATCCTACGATGAAAGCCAGAACCAAAAACATCAAAAGTCTCAAAACTGTCCAGACCGCTCGACACACCGCTCAATCGGTAAAAAGACCACTCGAGCGATCTCAAACCAGTCTCGATTTCTCAAAAAACAGGTCAAGTTTTTCAACACAAAAACATGTATAAACATGAAATTAAAACCTCCAAACGCCTGTTTTGATACTCATAGGTATACACAAACCCAAAACAACCACATAGCTTTGACATAAACTACAAAAACCCGAAAAGGATTGTCAAAATCCGATTTCCTCCGACTGAAACAACAAAAAACGATTTTATACCAAAAACTCAATTTCTCTAACATAAACACCCATTTTTTTAAAAAAAACTATGAACATCCACGAGTTCATAACATGTAATAAACCAACTAAAAGCGAACAACATGCTTTTAATCCAAATAACGCGGTTTAAACATGAAAAAACAACCTTAAAAGCATTTTCAAGCAAAATCATTCGGTGAACACACCCATAATTGCATATAACACCCTTAAACATCCATACAGCCTAGGATCCTACCACATAGGGTCACAAACCCGAAGCTTCACCAACCGGTGAAAAGCAAAAGCCGCCGAAACACAATATTATTCGGATGAAAAGGAAGCTCGCGGCATGTACATCAAGGATCTGTCCTCCAACCACCAATATCCAAGCCCGAACACACCCAAAACCTAGAGAGAAGTCAGAGCTAGGGTTTTAGGGTTTTAAGAGAGAGAATAGGAAGCTTACAAAAGAAGTTTTGCACAAAAACTAACCTATTCCGCCGCCTTTATAACAGTCTGCCCAAACATACCGCTCGATCTGTCTAAAGATCGCTCGAGCGGTCTCCGCGACTGCACTGTTAGCTCAACTTCAAACAAGCATATCTCCCTCGCTCGAACTCCAAATGGGGTCATTATTGTACTCAAACTGAAGCCCCGAAAATCTATTTTTCAATGGTTCAAACATCATACCAAAATTCATTTTGTACAAAGAGTTATGACCAATTTAGTGAAGGTATGTCACTTTTCTTCACCAGCTTTTCACACATTTTTGTCCGGACAGCTCTTAGAACCTCATATTCTTCCTCGAACATATCTTTCACACAGGTTCAAACTCAAAACACTCACCCACAAAATCACCAAGGTCATGTCTAACTCTTACTCCATCAACACTTATATCATTTTCCAAAAATAAAAAGGGTCAGGGTCTCACACCAAGGTCCAGTCGATCGAACCTCAAAAACCAAGATCCAGTCAACTGAACCTCACGATCCAGTCAACTAGACCGAGGCGAGAACAATTTCTGAACACTGTTTCAGCCTCCAAAACCTCGATTCGACGCCTCAAAACTCTCAACCAACACTCACGGGCATACCCACGCCCAAGCCTTACACCAAACCCTCAAAAGAAACACCCGAAACACAATTTCATCCACCGAAATCAACTACAAATAGATTTTAAACCCAAAACCCAACTTTTAAACAAAATCAAATCTCATGCAATCTAATCGGTAAAAACTCCTACGATTACACGTAGCATCCTTATAATACATGAGAGTCTAGGATCCTATCTCGGTGAATTAAAAACTCGATGCCTCAAACCACGTGCAAAATTGAGCTTCGCCAGAATAGAATTCTATCCAGATGGATGCGTAGACCACGATGCCAACAACAAGGATCAACTGTTGGATCGTCGAAAATCGCACCCCGAACCCTCGAGAAGTTAAAGAGAAAATATAAAAAACTTAGTAGAGAAGTTTTAAAAATATCTAATAGATATTTATAGGCCTTCAAAATATCATTTTTTTTATTTTTAAAATTCGCACCATAACGGCCAACAGTCCCAGGAACCTGCCTCGCATGCATATCTAACCCCGATCATGCATCCAAAAGCATATAAACATGTAAAACCAAAAACGAGAAACACGCGTCAAAAAATGCCAAAAAAAAAAGGTCAAGGTCTCACAACTCTACCCCCTTAAACAAATTTCACCCCCGAAATTCAGTATAAGGTCAAAAGAAACAATCTCGTCGATCGTAATCGACACACGTACACGAGATGGTTAGCCAAACCGTTCCTAGGATATAGTCAAACAAAGTTAGGCATCCTAAACAACGGCCAACTATCTCAAAGACACAGGATCTACAACTCACCCCAGCCTCACATCCACACCAACCACTGCCTCAACATAGCACACCACCCATGGAGTCAAATCACCAACTCCTAAACGGATGCAACAAAGAAACTGGCCCAACGCCTACATACTCAGAAAGTACCTCTGCTCGCTGAAGGTATATCTGCATCATCTGGCACAACTAGCGCCCTAGAAGAACTAGGAGCTATAAGGGTATATGCTCAGGATAATATCGCTCTGTTCTTTCCACCATAACTCGGTGCTGTCTGCTGCCGCACCGACTGAACTGAAGTTTCCCTATCTATCACTCGGGAAGTCTGAACGGCAGGATGCTGTTGTCGACTCGGCACAAACGAATCCTCTGGTGTGCCCACTGTACTCGGTGCACTCTCTCTGCGTTCGTAACAAATATGTTCCCTCTCCTGTGACTAACTCCATGAACCCGGGGACTACTTCGGCTACGGGCAATCCACCATACGATGTCCAGGCTGTCTGCACCGATAGCAAACCAACTCTCTCTGCTCTGGCATCCCAGAAGAAGCCACTGATGATGCTGGTGAGAACTGTTGTGGTAATCCAGAAGGATGAAAGCTAGGACCCGAAGACCTCTACCTTTTGCTGGAAAGCCCACCTGTCTACGCCTCTGTCCCACCCTATGATGTCCTGGCCTCCCAAGAAGCTCGAATCTCAGTCATGGTGTTCTCTACCCTCACCGCTAACTCTACTAACTCTATAAACACACAAAGTCCCATTGCAACCACACGCTCCCTGATCGTCGACCTTAAGCCCCGCTCAAACCTCATCAAACACAACTCGTCTGTGCTCACCAACTCTGGTGCAAATCGGGACAAGCACGTAAACCTAGCCTCATACTGCATAACATCCATGGTCCCTTGGATAAGAGTGTAGAACTCCTCCCTGTATAATTTCTTCTTCAAAATCGAAAAGTATTTCTCCAGAAACACTACTGTAAAGGCTGCCCATGTGACCCCCACTGTGTTCCAGGCATATCTCCACCATGCGTGAGCATTACCTCTCAACTGAAAGGCGGCAAAAGAAACCCGCAACTCATCCTTCACAATCTGCAACGTGTCAAGGATCCGAGTCACCAGCTCCAACCACTATGTCGCAACAATAGAATCAGAATCTCCGGCAAAGGTAGGCGAATCCATGCACCTAAACCCCCACGTCGCTACTGTAGCCCTCACCTCGGGCACTCCCTCTCTCTCTCTAACTATCTCACCTCTAACAAATTGCTGGATAGAACCCACAAGCACACACAACTTCGTCGCGTCCATCGGTCCTAGGGGAGCATTTGCATCCCCAGCATCAGGGATAAAAACATCCCCTTGGCCAACACCACGACCACGGTCTCGACCACGGCATCGCCCTCTCTTCACAGATATCGCGTCTATATGAAAAAAAAAATAAAACATAAGACACAGCACATAGCATGAACATAAACACTAACTATATAAGCATGCTAACACATAACCGCATAGGCTCATGTTAAATAAAACCTCACATACTGAGAAGAACCGACAAGAATGACACGTCAATCTAAAAAACCTACTCAGATTTTCACCAATTAATCTTGCATGGATATGATTAATTAGCATGTACTTATAAGACCTATGAAGGTTAGGACCACTCAAACACAATGCATGGCTTACACAAGGTAATAGAAAATTGAGATTGAGTGTAAAACACTCAAGTTAGCCAGCCCATGAGAGGTTTTTAGGCTCCAAATTTGAATTTTCTTATATTATATTGATATATTGTATATTTAATGATATATATACACTACATTATTCAATAATTCTATTCAAAAAATAATTTAATGTACATTTTTAATTATGAATATTAAAAATTTAAATTAATATATTAATTTTAGGTGTTGTACTTAATTTTTACATCTTAATTTGATTATAGCATTATTTAGTTGTGGTAGTTGGGCTAAATTTTAATTTTTGTATAATTTTGTAACATGATGTATATTTTTAATTACTTTTATACTAATTTTAATTTAATTTGATAAATTTAAATTTTAAAACTCAATTTCATGATTTAGTATTATTTTATTATTATTTAATTATTTATATATTGTATTAAGTCTCTTTATATTAATTGTCACGCCCCAAACTCTGGCCCATGTGAAACACACATAAATAATCAAACATCATACCCAATCCGAGAATACTCTCAAAATAACCCATACATGCATTGTATATAAACGCCAAACGGCAACATTACCCGGCTCCAACACCCGTAAAACATGTTACAACATATATGTAACAAAAGAACAAAAAGAGAAGACTACAGCTCTTCCACCTCTTCAGTACCTGCAAATCAACCCCCGTACCCAGTGCCTGAAGAAAAGAAAATTTCAACACCGTGAGCCAAGGCTCAACAGATTCTAAACAGCATAAGCAGTATAAGTTAAACATGCTCAGTAAAAGAAGTGCAGTTTTCGACTCTCTTTCAAGCCATTAAAATGATTTGAAAATAGTTTTAGATCACGACTCACCAGAGCCAGGAAACCATTTTCACATGCAAGGGAAAGCGATGATACAAACCATGTTTTGTTTTACTCATCAGAGTTTTTAAAAAAAAAATCTAGTATTACGACTCCCGCAGGTCGTTAATACAGTGTTTCGACTCCCGCAGGCCGATAAAACAGTTTTAAAAAAATTGATCTATCCGTCCCAAAATGCAGTACATGCCATCCATGAAACATATGCCTCCTCAGGACCTCATTTCATCCTTTAGATACAACAAACACACAAGTGCCTCATTAAGACCACGTTTCAGTCGACAGAGCGCACATACCAGCTCCCGCAGCATACCTCAACACCGGCTTTCACAGCTTATGTCAACCACCGACTTTCGAAGCCTACCTCATCCACCGACTCTCACAGCCTACCTCAACACTGACTCTCACAGCCTACTTCATACATCCACACACGCACACATGCATCATCAACCAGGATTTATATCTATTGGATCACAAATTCTTCTAAACCATATCCTACACATATGCAAACCTAAAACAAAATTTAAAGCATATAACCATGTATCAACACGACGTTCCACAAACCACGTCACATGCCTATAAAACTCTAGATTTTTAAGCATAAAACACGTTACACATAATGCTAACAACCATGTAATCCACTTACTCCATGCATAAATAAACAGTTATAAAGGCACATAACCACATGTAACCTCACACCATGATGCCACTCGTCACATAACCCGACATCCACTCACGGGACAACCCGCACGGCCACCACTGGCCCAACACACCTAACACGACCATCACAGGCCCACGACGCTCACCCGCGCCAACACAAACCCAATAGAACACCATGCACCAAATCATGCATCAACAAGCCGCATCTACCATGCACATCACCCACAAGGATGACACTCAAACGCACACCCGAGGCCACAACACGACCCCCAAAACCACCACACGACCAACCGAACCCCAAAAGGAATCCACATGTATTTAAATCAAGTAATTCTAATAAATTAATCAATTGAATACCATAGGACACCAATCGAAAACTAAGGAACCAACCCAAAATCACCAAAACACAGCCTAGGGATTCAGTTGACCAAACCCAGGCCACCAGTTGACCGAACACCCTACTGGAAACCACAAAACGCAAACCCACATGGTTTAGTCGACCGAACCCATAGGTTCGGTCGACCAAACCCCAAAACCAGACTTCAGTCGACCGAACCCCATGGTTCAGTCGATCGAACCTCGACAGAAAACAATTCCAAGCTACGAGTTCAGCCCTCCAGGCCTCGAATCGACACTTTCGAACTCCGATTCAACAACCGTGAACACTCACACATCTAGGCCTATCATCGAGACCTCAAAAGAAACTCTCGATACCCAATTCCATTCACAGAAATCGCCAAAAAAGAGTTTCATACCTTGAAAATCCATTTTGATAAAAAGTCAGATCTTCGGAGATCTAACCGTTAAAAGGACACCTGATCACCCACAGCACCCTTATACTACATACAGGTCTAGAATCCTACCTTAGTGAGTTCAAAACTTGACGCCTCGAACAACGTGCAAAATCGAGCTTTGCCGAAATCAAAATCTGATCAGATGGTTGCGTAGCCCACAACGCCAAAACCACAGATCCGCTGTTGGATCGTTAAAAATCGAGCCTCGGGCCCCCAAGAACTTAGAGAGAAGGAAAAAAAAAAACGATAAACTTACTAGAGAAGTTTTAGAAAATATTTTTATGAAAATATCTAACTCCAAATATTTATAGGCCTCCAAAATATCTTTTTTTGAAAATTTTCGAGATTCGCGCCACAATAGCCCACAGCCCCGAGAATCTACCCCGCATGCATATCTAAGCCCGATCATGCATCAAAAGCAGTAAAACATGCTCGAAAGAAAACACATAACACGCATCCAAAAATACCAAAAAAAGAAAAACGAGTTAGGGTCTCACAACTCTACCTCCTTAAAGGAATTTTGCCCCCGAAGTTCAACTCAAGGTCAAGACAACAAATTGTCGATCGCAACCGACACAGGCACACGAGATTGTCAGCCAAACCATTCTTAGGATATAGTCAAACAAGGTCAGCCATCCTAGACAATGGCCAACTATCTCAAGACACGGGATCTACAACACTCCGGACCTTACAACCTTACCAACCACCGCCTCAACACAGCACACCGCCAACGGAATTCGCCACCGACTCCCAAACAGATACGATATGAAACTAGCCCAAAGCCTGCAAACCCAAAAAGTACCTCTGCTCGCTGAAGGCATATCAACATCCTCCGGCACGACTGGTGCTCTAGATGAACCGCAAGCTGCAAGAGAATACACTCGAGGCAACCCCACTCTGTCCTGACCACCAGTACTCGACACTGTCGGCTGTCGCACCGACTGAACTGAAGTTCCCCTGTCTGTCGTTCAGGAAACCTAGACTGTAGAAGGCCACTGTCGGTACGCAGCTGAACCTGGCACATACGAACCCACTGATGTGTCCTCTCCACTCGGCGCACTACCTCCCTGAGGACAATTCCTACGAATATGTCCGGACTGTCCACACCCATAGCAAATTGGCGGCTCCCTCCCCTGCTGCTGCACTGGTGCCAAACTCTGGAATGGCCTCGACTGTAAGCAATCAGCCGCACAATGTCCAGGTTGCCTGCATCGAAAACAGGTCAACTCCCTCTGCTCCGGCCTCCCAGACAAAGCCACAGATGGTGATGGTGCTGAAAACTGCTGTGGTCCAGATGGGTAGAAGCTAGAACCAGAGGACCCCTGCCTCTTGTTGGAGTGTCCACCTGTTCGTGCCTCTTCCCCACCCTGTGAGGTCTTAGTCTCCCTCGAAGCTCGAGTCTCAGCTAAAGCATTCTCAACCCTCGCTGCCGCCTCCACCAACTGTCTGAACACACGATATCCCATCACAGCTACTCGCTCCTTGATCGCCGGCCTCAGACCCCACTCAAACCTCATCGAAAGTAACTCATCTGTGCACTCTACCTCCAGTGCAAACTGAGATAAGCTGTAAAGCAGGCCTCGTACTGCATGATGTCCATGGTCCCCTGAGTAAGAGAATAGAACTCCTCCCTACATAATTCCCTCCTCGAAGCTAGAAAATATCTCTCCATAAACACTCCCGTAAAAGCTGCCCATGTCGCCCCCACTGTGCCCCTGGCATATCTCCACCAAGCATGAGCAGCACCCCTTAGCTGAAAGGTGGCAAAGGAAACTCGTATCTTATCCTCCACAATCTGCAACGTGTCCAGAATCCGAGTCGTCAGCTCCAACCACTCTGTCGCCATAAGAGGATCAGGATCTCCTGCAAAAGTAGGCGGATCCATACGCCGGAACTCCCGCATCACAGCTGTAACCCTCGCCTCAGGCACCGCCTCCCTCTCCCTAACAGGCTCACCCCTAGCAACCAGCTGCTGGATAGAACGAACCAGCACACGTAACAGCTCCGTCGCGTCCATCGGTCCCTGGGGAGCATTAGCATCCCCAACATCAGGGATAGGAACATCCCCTTGGCCAGCACGGCCACGGCCTCGACCACGGCCTCGCCCTCTCCTCGCCAACATCACGTCTATATGAAAGAAAACATCATATAAGAAGCAACACATGGCATGAACGTAAACGCTAAACACTTAGCATGCTATCACATAGCCACATAGGTTCATATTAAACAACTCCATATATACCGAGAAGAACCAACAAGAATGGCACGTCAATCTGGATAACCTACTCAGATTCCCTGATAAAAATCACGTCAGCTAAATGCGTTTCCAACTTGGCTCTCAAGTTTGTTAATGCAAACGCCCAAAGGCAATACTATCACTCCAAAGATTCAATCCCCACACTCACATATACACATTGTCCACATATCTAGCATGCTGGCACGATCATATTATCAAAGCGTGTAAACACATGCAATCATCTCAGCACTAAACCAACCACACGACCGAACCCTTCTGTGGTCCATTCAAACCTCATGCACCCAGCTCGGTATCCAATCACGATCCCCTAGTCACTAGGATACTACCAAACCTCGGACCTGCAGTCTCGTAGGACTCCTACAAAACTAATGTTTGAGAATTCCACTACAGAAACAATTCAATCACATCTCTCCAGCTAGGAAAAACCACGAGTCAACTCTAGGCTCTCATTCCATATCACTACCTCCTAGGGCCTCCATTACACACTCAGTTTGAAATAAGGTTAACCACTAATCCTTGTAAAGACATCGGACATCATCATACAAAAGTTGTCGGCCACCATTCATGGTAATTATATTTCTCGTCACACCAAATCCTCATACTCAGTCTCAAGGATTTCAACTATTGTCCAATCCTTCACATCCCAACAACGCATTTCACGCGTCCACAAGACCCCCACCATTTATCCACCATAGCACAACACTACTCATACTTGCACCACTTTAAAACATCTCCTCACAGGTCGCATCACACTAACTCAATTCCTAAAGGTAGCTAACAAAAAGAAGAAATAGGCAAAAAGCCATGCTACAGTCTCGAGCTCACAGCTTCGGTACATCCATCAAAAAACACAAAACGCTCAATCGAAATCACCTGTCTCTCATGTCACTATACGAGAACCACCAGTACACATCTATCCGAACATAGAAGCCAATATACATAACACAAGTAAAACAAACCTCGCCTACATTCTAAACAAAACGACACCACCATATCACTAGCCCCATAAGGGTAAAACAACATCACCACATCTGGGCCTTAAGCCAGATACAGACCACTGCCATCATCCTCTTAAGGGATCTCCACCTATCAACATGTCGTCCTAAGAAGACCGAGTCAGCTACATTAACAGCATCTATCATATGCCCCACGAATCTCACAGACTTATATTCACATTCTTACCATACATCATGTATTCCACATATTCTCTTCATCTTAAAAATGACAATCCATGTCACAAAACTCAACTTCATAAAACTTCCCAAACAACCTTAGATCATCCTTCATCACATCACAACTACCACCGATATACATCCCACCATACATACATGTATATTGCTCGAGAATCAATCCGTTGACAACATCTCCAACCCACATATTCATCATCGTGTAACTCCCAATTATTATCTACGAATGTAATTTAGCAACACACCTCAAAATAAACTCAAGGGTTATCCACATACTCTTAAAACTATCTGGCACCATTACGGCTACCAACGACACCCCATAGGGTAAGGGACCTCCCAAACACTACCTAACTTTTTAACAACCCTTAGGCCAGAGATTATTACACTCCCGTCCACACCCAATCTCGGAGCACGCGGCTCATGATGTACATAATCCTCAACGCGCCCCAAACCACGCCTCATATTCAACCACAACGAACAACCTCCAAGAGGTTTCAAATACCCTACCATACTCATTCATCAAACCACTGGTAACACAATACACAATGGGCAGCTAACTACAGTTAGCCCAACTCACAAGGGAACAACATACCCCAACAATCAATACTCTTCTCACGGGATTACACCCACCACGATTATTGACCACCAAGTCTCACTTCCACGACCCACACTACCACCTGGACCACAACTCATCCTAGCCTCACGGACATAGCTCATATAATGAGGATATCTTAACTCCCAGCTAGGTGAAACCCAACTTAACCTTCTAAAGCCGAACTACACTCTACCAACCACCTAATCACATTACATCAACACATATTCACATATCGAGGAAAAGCCTCAGAGTAAGGTGAGAATCCGGGCAATTAATTCAAATTTCTCATATAAAGAACGTCGGCCAAATGCATTTCTATTTCGAACCCCAAAATAGTTGATTGGACGCCAAATGGCATGCCACATCACTCTAAGACTCAACCCTCCATACTCATATAAACACATAACACGCGCAAAACAATTCAAACGTAAACCCATACAAGCACACAATTCATGCCGTGTAGTAGTGTCTAATATCATCAAAAATGTCACACCTACAGGTCATGTTATTCACATGGCTCCTAGGTATTCGAAACTAGAGCTCTAATACCACTCTGTCACGACCCAAACCCGGGTCCGTGAACTAAACCCTAAACTCAACATACATAAACCATAACCATAGGTGATACCCCATATTATAAAAAAAAATATTGTACATCACATTCAAGGGTTTAATAAAATGAACCAACTTCCAAAATTTACATTCTCAGATTTACTACAAAGGTTTGAGATAACATATATTCAACATTAACCAACACTTTCATTACATCACTTCCATTAGTTTTATGTACAACAAAAACAAAGAAATCATGACTCCTACTCTTTGCCCTTTCCAAAAACATACATAACTTTGGTATCGCCCCGTTCTTCAGAACCTGAAATTGTTTGATATATATATATATGGGCCGAAACTTGTAGAATAAAGATTAACTCATAGATAATACATGATTTGTAAGGTGTAATGGGTGTAACCGAAATAAGTATGCACACAATTCAAATCTTTTCCTTTTTAACACACACTCACGCACACAAAAGTACTTCCATTCATCCCTTTGTTTTTCATTCACAAATCATTCTTTTTAATTTCTCAATTTTCACAAAAATCGTATTACTTTTAATGAACCGGTGTCAGGCGTAGCTTATAAAAACCTCTCCCTATTAATCTCAACAGACTACGCGAAGCCATTGGGTAATAGATAACTTTATAACTCACCACAATACAACACCACGTTTTGGGGGCTAACCCGTAGGCACGTGGTCCCCATCTTGTGCAAGTTTTCGGTCTTTCACCGCGGACACGCTAGGCTAACTTAATCCACATCAATCCATACGGTTCATTATTGGTTAAAAACTCAAGAGTTCAACCTGCAAATGGTTCATCTCCCAATTATTGCCATAATACACCATTTTGTTTCCAAACCCAATTTTTCATTAAATTTCCACATCATATATCACAACTTTTATTATAAAATTCCTCATATTTCATAACGTTTTTACCATGCGACCCAGCACCAAGAACACAAGGTTGATAGCAAAAATATCACATTATTTTAAAAAGATAACACCTATCATGTATATATATACGTATTAATTTGAAACCCACGTTTATTGTAATAGAAACCCCAATTAACTAACTCAATGCATGCCTCTTCCAACACAACCTATATAGGATTAGAAGTTTAGTAAAATAGGCCAATAATAAAGAAAATAGTTTTTCTAAAGCATTTGGCTAAAAATAAGTGAAAATAGTTATGAAATCTTGACATACCCTCACTATTTTGATCATAACTTTTTCTACAAAAAGAATTTTCTTGTGAGTAGTTTCATTGAAAGAGGACTTTTGGGGCTTCGATTTGAATATAAAATTGACCCAATTCGGAGTCCGGATGAAAGAAATACATTAATTTGAAAATTAAAATTTTGACTAGTAAAACAGACCGCGCGATAGACCGATCGATCGGTCTATCCAGTGGTCTGGCTTGCAGAAAGTACCGAGAACAACCTTTGGCCGCCTGATAGGCCGATCGATCGGTCCATCAAGCGGTCTTGCGCCAAAAATCGACTTTTTTCTATGTTTTGAAGTTTAATCCAACCCCATTTTTATACAAAACATGAAATCCAAAGTCTCATAAACCTCCTTTCTCACAGCATTTCTTCAAAATCATGGTTAAATCATTTCTCAAAACTCCTATTTTCATCAAACCTAACTCAAATCACACACACATCCATGAATTTGTCAATAAAGTATGAAATGAACTAGGTTTTATTCGTACCAACAAAGTATCAACCCAAATCAATATAAAACATATGAGATAATCTTAATCCTATCTCAATTAACCTTCAAGCTTCATGATTCTACCACTTTCTTCCTCTTAGAGTTTCGATTGCCTCCTTGGTTTGCTCCTTAATGTTCAATCTTCCATTTTCTTGCTCCAAAGCTTGATTTCCATCTTTAGTTGCTTCTCTTGTGGATTAAAGCTTCTCTCCTCCATTATTAGCTCTCAATTTTGTTCCAAACTTCTCAAATTTTGAGGGAGGAAGGCTAGGGTTTATGAATTTTGGTAGGTTCTTCCATGGAGCAAAGAAGAGAAGAAGAGAAGAAGAGAAGAAGAGATGAAGGTGTCTGGCGTGGAAGGGATGAGGGCCCCCTTTTATCTCTCTCTCTCTCTCTCTCTCTCTCTCTCTCTCCACTCTTCTAGAATGGCCTAAAGGCCTTATTTGGTCAATCTCTTCTATTTTCTCCTTTTTTTTCTTTTTAACTTTAGCTCTAATGGCCTTCTTTCACTTCAATCTAATTTCATTAACTTCTTAATTACGTTTTTCACATGTCAGTAAGTTAACCGTTACTGAACAAAATTTTATAACTCCCACGTTCAAAATTAATTCCATCTCCACACTTAATCGAAAGCACAAAATAAACACGTGCCAGGTCCTTACAGAAAAATAGATTATCAAATTATTGAAATGGATCAACATATGATGATGGCAGTAAATACAGCTTTAGCTCAAAATACATCTAATAATGATGCCAATATAGAAAAAATGCTTATTGCAAGATTTTTCGGCCAACTCAAAGGTTGGTGGGATCATTATTTATCCGACGAACAAAAAATAAACATTTTATCATCATTCAAACGTAATGAACATGAATTAATTATTGAAGAAAATAGTTTACCTGTAAGTGATATAATTACTACCCTAATAACATCTATAATTCAACATTTTGTGGGTAACACTCAAATTGTTCTCAAAAGAGATAAAGAATTATTAATCAATTTACGATGTCCTGCATTAACTCATTTTATGTGGTATAAAGATGTCTTTTTATCTAAATTATATCAAAGACATGATACTAACTAAAATTTTTGAAAGAAACGCTTTCTAGCAAGACTTCCAACATTATTTGCCGAAAAGGTTAAAACAAGAATAAGAAATAAAAATCAAGGTCTAAATCCCTATAATAAATATACATATGGCGAATTAATCTCTGAAATATGTACATAAGGTTTAGTCCTTTGCAATGATATCAAATTAAAAAATCAATTAAAGAAAAAAAAAGATTAAGCAAAACAAAATTAGGACAATTTTGTTATCAATTTGGATATAATACAATAAAATCTCCAACCAACAAATATAAAGGCAAAAAGAAAAAAAAAGTCATATAAATATAATAAATACAAATCTAAGTATAAATATAAAGCAAGATATAGAAAATATAATATACCATACAAAACATATTCATATAGCAATAATAAAAATAAGCATCAATCAAAAAAGATTCTTAATAAAAACCAAAGATCTACAAACCAAGCAAGCACAAGTAAAAATAATAATACATGTTGAAAATGTGAAAAACTAGATCATTTTGCTAATAAATGTTATACCAAACAAAAAATTAATGAACTTAATTGTGCCGAGAAATTAAAAACCCAATTATATAATTTATTACCAAATTCCCATCCTCCAAGTGAAAGCGATGATTCTCAATCCCAATCTGAATACGACTATGATTCTGACAATTCTACTTATTTTTTAGAATTGAAAGAATTGAACCAAGATATTATATCATCTTCTAGTAATTCTGAAGGTAAATTAAAAAATAATCAATGTTGCAATAAACGTCAAAACTAACAAGATTTCTATCAAGCAATCCTTAATATGAATGGTTTATCAATCAATGTTCTTTCTAAACCAGAACAAGATATTCTTGATATGCTAAATCAAATAGATGTTCAAGAATTAAAATCTAAAATAATTCTATAATATTTAGATATAATGACATATTATATTGAAAAAAGCATTATTTTACAAAAATTTAATTAAAAGTTGATTTTAAAGATGTTTTAAAAAAATTAGAACAGCAACCTAAGCAAATACCCACTGTATCTGATATGTATCAGGACCTCAATCAATTAAAACAAGAAGTTAAAAATTTACAACAAATGATTCATCAATTAGAAGCTGATAAAGAGAAAAGAGAACCAATAAATTTTACTACTGAATCACAATCAAGTAATGTAAAACCTAAAAACACAACATTTAATAAAAATAAATGAATTATAATTGAAGGACCAAACAATTCAAATCTCCAATTAAATGACACTAATTTTCCTATGTTAAATCAAATAATATTTCAAAATTGGTATACTAAAATTCATTTAGTTATTCATGAAGAATTTATAGTTGAAGCTTTAACTTTAGTTGATTCTTGTGTTGATCTCAACTGTATTCGCGAAGGATTAATTCCCACTAAATATTTTGAAAAAATTAAAAAAAAATTTACACACAACCGATGGTAATGCAATGAATATCAATTATAAATTATCGAATACCTATATTTGTAATCAAGGTATATGTTTACAAACAGACTTCGTTTTAGTAAAAGATCTTGCCCAACATATGATATTAGGAACACCATTTTTAACAATGATTACTCCATTTAATATAACACATCAAAAAATATCAACAAAACTAATGAAAACAGAAAAAATAATTTTTCCATTTATATTTTCACCCCAACCTCATTCTTTACAAGAATTAAAAACTAATTTAATTTTTAAACAAAAACAAATACATTATCTACAAGAAGAATTAACATATGCTCATATTGAACAACAAATACAACAATTTGATACACAACAAAAAATTAAAGAATTCAAAATTTTATTTGAAAAAGACTTAAGCTCAAATCTTCCTCACGCCTTTTGGCATAGAAAACAACATATTGTCACACTTCCATATGAACCAGATTTTAATGAAAGATATATTCCTACAAAAGCTAGACCATCCCAAATGGATCAAACACAACTTGAATATTGTAGAACAAAAATTCAAGATTTATTAGATAAAAAGTTAATTCGTCCAAGCCAATCACCTTGGTCATGTGCAGCCTTTTATGTCAATAAAAATACTGAATTAAAACGAGGTACACCAAGACTCGTGATTAATTATAAACCGTTAAATAAAGTATTACAATTGATAAGATTTCCAATCCCAAATAAAAAAGATTTATTAAATTGTCTATATAAAGTGAAAATATTCTCAAAGTTTGATATAAAATCAGGATTCTGGCAATTCCCAATTAATGAAAAAGATCGTTGTAAGACAGCATTTAAAGTACCTTTTGGTCACTATGAATGGAATGTTATGCCTTTTGGCCTCAAGAATGCTCCTTCTGAATTTCAAAATGTTATGAATGATATTTTTAATGATTATATACAATTTTGTATTGTCTATATAGATGATGTATTAGTATTTTCCTCTTCTATTTCCCAACATATAAAATATTTACAAAAATTCTATAATATCATTAAAAATAATAGTTTAGTGTTAAGTGCCCCTAAAATGAAATTATTTCAAACAAAAATAAGATTTTTGGGTCATAATATATATCAAGGAACAATAATTCCTATTGATAAGTTTATTGAATTTGCAACAAAATTTTTCGATAAAATATAAAATAAAAATCAACTGCAAAGATTTTTAGGCAGTTTAAATTATATAAAAGAATTCTATCAAGATATGCATAAAGATACTAAATTATTATATCAAATATTACAAAAAAAATCATAAACCATGGACAGATAAACACACTAATGCTGTTCAAAAAATTAAAAAACATGCTAGCCAACTCCCATGTTTATGTTTACCAAATCCTCAAGTACTTAAAATTATATAAACAAATACTTCTGATATTGGATATGGTGAAATATTAAAACAAAAATATAAAGGTCAAGAACAATTAGTTCGTTATACCAGTAGAGTACGAAAACCAACACAAATCAATTATTCAATCATTAAAAAAGAACTTTTATTGATGGTTATGTGTATTACTAAATTTGAAAGTGATTTATTAAATCAAAAAATTTTATTAAAAATTAATTGTAAAGCAGCAAAGGATATATTACAAAAAGAAGTACAAAATATTGCTTCAAAATAAATATTTGTAGATGAAAAGCTATATTATCTATATTTGATTTTGATATTGAATATATTAAAAGTAATACTAATTCTCTCCCTGATTTTTTTACACGAGAATTTTTACAGGAAATTCAAAATCTTTCTATTTGCACAATGTCTAAATACAAATGTCCTATACGAGATTTTCCTTCTAATCCCACACGTACCTAAAGATGGCAATTTTTTCCGCCCCGCCCCTGCTCCACTTTGTAGAATTTTCCTCACCCCCGATAACAAACGGGGTGGGGTCGGTATTTGTACTCCCCGCCCCGTTTTTTCCGCCCTGCCCCCGATTATATAAGATAAATCATTTTAAAATAATAATATATGTATAAAATATATATTTTATAAATATAATAAGTTTAAAATATTAAAATATTATATTTACCTCTAGTTTTTCTTTCTCATTTCTTATATTTTGTATATTTAATTATTATAATTCATCAAGTATTATTTTTTATTTATTATATTATTTATAACTTTTATTAATATTACTATTTTAAACATAAAAAATTATACCTGAAATATTTCCGTTCTCACCCCATTTTTTGCTATTTTTTTGATTTTTTTTTTATTTTTACCCCGATCAAATAAGAAACAGAGATTGAAGATCTAATTCCAAACCCGCTCTGTCCCATTATCATCCTTAATAAATATATCTATCGTATAAAGAAAAAAGCACAATAGAAAATCAAACATTAATAATCATAGCAAAAGTATCTGGCAACTTGATTTCTTTTTTTTTTATACGGTTTTTGAATTTAGTAAATTTTTTTTTATTTCTAATTCAGATAATTAAATTTTTTTTATTTTTTTCACCACCAAGAATAAAACAATTAAAAAGCTTTGACTACAAAATTAAAAAAAAAGTCAAATAAGACGAAAAAGACACTTTTATGTGTACACCAATCTTAATGTGTATATTATTTTATTAGGAAAATATTATTTATTATTTCTCGTTTTAATTATATTTACATTTTGACATACATGAAAAACAATTTGGGAATTAACCACAACGAAAATGCTGATTTCGATTTACGTTTTTTATTTACATTTGGAAGCCAATCTGACGTATAGAAATATAAAATCTTGAATTTGCCAAAATAGATACTCTTGAAATAATCACGTGACAATATTTGACTTAACGCGATCAAATAAAGATTGTCAATAATGTCAAAAATATTTTATGATGTTATAACCACAATTTTTAGTACTCTCAAAACTTATATAAACTCCGTTTTTAATAGTCTCGAGACTTATATAAACTTTGTGATTTGGTCTTTCGTACAATATGTACAAAAATGCCAAATAAAAAAAATTATTTACGATGGTCTCGTGAATTTTGTTCATCAAGCCCTCTTTTCATCAACTATGAAAGAAGAATGGTCGTTGTTCATGCTATATCATCAAGTGAGTGAATTTTTTTTGTTCTAACTTATGAGCACTCTTCTACATTATATTCTTTTGATATAACACATTATTTAAATAATAAAAGTTAATTTCGTTAAAATTTAATCACTATTTTTTGAACGCAAACAAAAGTATAATCATGCTTACACTAAAAAAAAATTATGTAACAATATACGTAGTTCGACACAATTTGCCTTCGTTCACCCGTAAAAAAAGTAATTCACTATAATCTTAAAATGTACAATTACAAGATCAAAAATAACTTAAAATCCGACACCCACAATGCATGCTTTGAAACAAACTCTGTTCTCCCGCTCTAAGGTTACTTATGTGCTTTTAGTATATTTTTTTCCTCACTTTGTATCTCTACATATTTTATTCAACTCTCCACATAATAATTAGAATTATATGTTACTATTTATAAAAAAATTCTAAAATTTGTTTTTCATATAATTATAAAGTTTTATACATATTAAATTTTTATGAATTCATAATTTTAATAAAACTCAAATATATATAATTATGTGAGTACGCAAAATACACTATACATGCCCAACAAAATTTAAATATTTACGTTTAAGCATTCATTGTAATTATAGCAAAAACATTACATTGGAATAGGTAGGCAAAACAGGAGCAACATAACTTGTTCCAACCTTCTCTTGGTGTATAGGATCACTCCAATCTATGGATGAAATTAGAGATGCAAGACAATCGATTTGATTTAGTTTCGTATTAAATTTAAAATTAAATTAATTTTAATTAGTTTTAATTTTTTAAATTCAAAATTAATTCAATTATTTTATAAAATTAAACAAAACAAAATTATTAAAAATAAAAAATAGATTCGATAGATTTAAAAAGCAATGATTAAACAAAATAGATTTTTTTTAAAATTTTATAGTGATTCAAAGAGAGTTTCATTTTCCTAAAATATAGTGGGGCCGGCGCTGCTTAATTTTGAATAAATTTATAGATACCTTTTTTGAAATATAATATTTATATGAATGAAAATCTTATACCATGCACTTTTTGTGTAATACAATGATTTAGCATGTATTTGGATTAATTTTTTTTAATACATTTTAAATTTTTTGTAAAAAAATAGA
The DNA here is from genome assembly GCA_034768845.1 of Heliamphora exappendiculata. NCBI lineage: Eukaryota > Viridiplantae > Streptophyta > Magnoliopsida > Ericales > Sarraceniaceae > Heliamphora > Heliamphora exappendiculata. The sequence goes on along the minus strand of JAOTRH010000013.1, from coordinate 10,958,537 downwards.
TGTCAAATCATATAGAAAAACTGAAAAAAAATTTAAAAAAACTTAATAAGCCAAATTAATTAGCTTTTTTTTATTATTTTTAAGTCAAAAAACTAGTCCAAACAGAAGCTTAATGATTATATATTATACGATGTATTGCTAAATATGTATTTATACAATATATAATGATTAAATTATACATTACAAAATAATCACATGATAATTAATCCATTCTCTATTCATATAAGTTTCTCTATTTGTACAAATTTCGATATCAATTGTGATACTAAAGCACGATCTTGTGAATTATTATTAAAAAAAAAGCTTAGACGACAAGTTAACTTTAAAATTAACATCACTTAGATTTAAAACAAAAATAAAACAAAAAAAGTGTGTGTTTTAAGCTTAAAATAATTCAATCTTGAAATTAACAACACTCATATGTATAAACAAAAATAAAAGTGCGTATAAATAACATAAATAATAATAATTTAGTTCAAGAACTGATATGTAATTTAGTTCACGAGGATCCTTGTTCCCCATGGTGCGGTTTCGTTCAAGTCTGGAAGTTTTTGCTTCTCTCCACTAGAAGCCTCCGCCACCGCCGCCGCGGCGTCTCTTTGCCTTCCTGACATTTCCGCAGTAGCGTCTCCTTGTCCCGCCAATGCGCCGCCTTCCACCGCCCTATGACCGGCATCTTCGGCTTCAAGTGGAGAGTTGGGTTAAAGAGGTGTCCCACCCCCGCCTCGTAAAATTCTTCCCGGCTAAACATCGGCGGCGGGAACGCCCCGCGCCATGGCCGATCATGTTAAGGCAGTCACTGAGAGAGTTACTGAAGCTCCCGTAGCTGTTAAACCAGAAGAAGAAGTTAGAGGAAGTTAGTTAGGAAGTCAGTTAGTTGTAAAGTTAGTTACAGAATTAGTTATAGCTACTGAACATTGTATAAAGTCATCTCCAATGGCGGAGCTAAATCCTGACATCTGTCATAACATCTGAACAAAAATATGTTTTAGAGTAGCCACTGGAGATGGCCTAAATAGGACCCAAGGTCCATCATTGTTGTTACTTCTCTCTCTCTCTCTCTCTCTCTCTCTCTCTCTCTCTCTTTCTCTCTCTCTCTCTCTCTCCTCTCTCTCTATTGTGACTTGTCCTTAACATTTGTTTTACTTCTTCATATTAGCGCATGGAGTAGTGGAGGAAGAGCTGTGCTCAAATCTGTGTATTGCTCATGTTTATCCGGAGCTACTATGGGGATCAAGTCTTGATTTTTGAACATATGAGTAGGAATTAATTAATTAATTAACACCCATTGCCATTTTATTTTTCGTTCCTGTTTTACAGATTAGTAGTGTTATGTTGTGTTTGACAATTGAATTGTAGTTTTATTGTGTTTGAAACTTGAATTTGCGATGAAAAATAAAATGTTTGAGAAAACGTATAGAATTTTCTCCGCCTTTCTTTGTTTTCTACGTTTTAATTTTGGTTTTCTTCCGCCTCGTATGGATAATTTCTGATTTTTTTTTTGTTTATTTTCTTGTCTTTTCTAGTCTTTTGGCCGTTCTTGATTTGAGGAATTGAAAAAGTAAAAAAAAAATTAATTAAAAGAAAAAGTAAACAACGGAAAATCTAGTTTGTTGACTTATTTATCTTTTTTAAAAATAATTTTTATATTTTTCATTAAAAATTTTATTTTTTCGGTTCGTATCAATTACAAAAGTCAAAAAATACAATAATTTTAAGAAAAAAAAAGTGGTCACTAAAAACCAAATAAGCAAAATAAGCCATTATCCTAAACCTGATCTAAAATCTAAACAAACCTTACTTTAAATATTGTTTATAAGAATGTTAGGTGTTTTGGGTGTTTCAAGAAAAATAACTCTTTCACAAAAACATTTGAGCAGCCAAGAATTTAACAAAATTTGATTTATACTAAAAAAAAAAATTTTAAAAAAAGAAAATACATTTGGTTGTCAAAGCTGAGAGTTATTTATTAGGACATTAAGTCCAAAAACAATTTTAAATCGTTTTCAATTTTTTTGATTTTTAGGTCCTTTTTCAACTTAATTTTCTAAAAATAATTTTCTGAAAATTGCTAATAAATGCAGTTTTATTAATTTTTAGATATTTTTTTTTAAAAAAAAGATGAAAATAAAAATTGCAACCAAACAGGGCTTTTTGCACATCCCCACATATCTACTCTTAGGGAGTACCATAAATTCACGAAACTAATTAAATATTAAGTGTAACCGTGATATTATATACATACACCGGAGATTTTACATTAACTATCATACATTACCAATAATTAATATGAAGCTCTAAATAGAAGGATTGTTGACCATTAATAAGGTGAAGAACAAGGTTATTCTTGCCTCACCCTATTTGGGACTACTACAAAAATCATAAAAGATCTTGGTTTATAATTGAGATCTTATAGAATCAATCTCAGTTTACAAATTGAGATATTTTGAGACGAGATTAAAATTGGATACTTTTAATCTCGGTCAAAAATCAAGATAAAATAGCTTTTAATCTCGATCAAACATCAAAATAAAAAATTTAATCTCAGTTAAAAATTGAGATAAAAAGAGCTTTTAATCTCGGTCAAAAACCGAGATAAATAATACTTTTAAAGTGAGATAGAAAAAAATAAGGTGTCCGCTTGAATTGCTCAACTGAAATATAGGATAATAGTTGTAGAATTAATCGTGACGATCAAAAAGTAAAAATAATTCGAAACTTGATATAATAATGTCAAGATGTTTATGTTTACCTTGTATATTAAACAATTAATGGAAATTTAATCTTATCTTAACAAAACCTAATGGTATTGCGTATAATGTACAAATATCTCAATCGAGCATAATAAATACAAGATTACGCGTGAACCCGTAGGAATTTATATTCATTTCAAAATTTACTTTTAATATCTAAAATTATACATAGCATAATTTCCTATGCACACTATAATACAAATTTTAACATGTATTTATAACGAAGAAGTAAAGATATTATTTTTCCTTCAAAATGGACAATAATGATGTTCACACGTAATAATAATTATTGCAATGTGTATATTATTATTTTGTCACTAAAAAAATCTTTTTTCCTCTCTCTCTCTCTCTATCCATGTATTAATGGTGATATTATTTTCAATCCAATGCCCATTTGAAATTATAAAACTACAGTTATTTAATTTGCTAAAATGGACTTACCTAATATTAATAGGTGACTGTTGTAGATTTTAAGTCAAAACTCGACTAAATCAAACACACACGTCTCGTTAGTAAAGAATACAAATAAGCCACAAGCGAACACCAAATAAGAACGACAAAAAAACAACCAATGATGTGCAACACAAAATTTTACATGGTTCGGCAATAGTACCTACGTTCACGGACTCACACTTATATTATTAATATGAGAATTACAAAGGAGGCGAAACTCTTGGGAGAGAATTACAGTATAACAGAAGAAAGAATAACCCACACACACAGCTGCTGCAAATCCTAACAGCTTTATAACAGGCGTCTTCAGATAGATCGCTCGAGCGGTCTATCGGACAGTCTATCAGGCGATCTTACACAGTTCTCAATTTATTCAACTGTAAACTTCACTGCTCGAGTGGTGATAAGACTGCTCGAGCGGTCAATCCCAAAATTGATTTTTCTTCATCTACCTCAAGAGTGACAATATTGGATTTGATGCAATCTGAAAAGATTGTTAATAATGATGAAAATATTTTGATGATATATTGTGATTTTAATTATTGTGCTCCCCTTAAATGTACGCAAAAGGCCTATTTTTTTTTTTTTATAGTAGTGTTGCTTTTTCTTTCTGCTTGTTTTACTTCGCCGTTCCAGGCCTGCCCCGCCTTATCCTTTTTTACTTCAATTTTTTATTTTTCATTATTTTTACTCTATTCGCTCATGAACTATGGTCTTTATATAACATGAAATATATCTTTTACCATAAAAAAATATCATTCTCTTTAAGACAAACTCATCACCACAATGGTCCCACTCTTTGTATCATCCCACCACTTTTTCAATTTTCTTGGTCTTAATAAGATATAAGATAAACATGATATGATAAATCTATTTCAACCCTCATTGCCATTCCTCTAATATGAAGCCTATACAGAGTGGGAGATTTACTACCAACCGACCTTGTTTGCCACCAACATAGATGGACCCAAGGGGGTGGGAAGGGGGGAGGGACGGTTGCCTCCCTAAGAATTAGAAAAAATTCATAATTATAATAGTATTAGTTCAAAATATATTTAGATTATATAGATTTGTCTTTATAAATTTTTTTCTAAAAACTTAATATATATTCTTTAAGAACTTATAAGAACAATTCGCTCTCCTTAAATTAAAATTTTACGTCCGTCCTTGACCACCAAATAATTCAAATAGTTCACTCTACTTTATTTTGTGCTTCATATTAATTAGTGACAATTAATATACATGACAATGTATGTTGTAATATGATAGGCGAGTGTAATATTTAATCGGTTTTGTGAGACTGGTTACCATGACGAATTTAGAGCATTGCTAGAAATGAGTTATTTGGCTTGAAAGATTTGTAACACTGACAATATTAAAAACCATAAAGCCTGTGTTTTTTTTTTTTTAATGACAAAAAGAGAAGAAATATATTAAAGAAGGTAAGAGAGAATACAAGACAAAGGTGAGACGCAGAAGGGGATAGAAGTTTTCCCTATACAAGAATACTTGGTAAGGCACCAACAAGAAGAAAACCAGGGAAAGCAGTTTCTATCACCATCTAGCATCTCAAGTTAAGAAGAAGAAACTAGAAACACCTCAAGGTTTATTGACTTTCTCCCGCGTCAACCGTGAAGTTTAGTATAATACACCTTCTAGATTGTAGATCGCTTCCTCTATTCTGCAACACCTCCTCTTAATCTTCTCCTGGCACCACAAAGCAGTCCTCACCTTGATAGTATGGATGATTTCCTCCCAATTAACCTTTGTATTGTCGAACAGACATTTGTTTCTCCCAAGCCATATAGACTATATTCCTGCATTGAAAGTTCCACCACGGTATACCTTTAGGTGTTTTCTCCTCCTTTTTTACCCATGATCTGAACAATCCTTTTATGGTGCCTGGCGAAGCCCAATTTCTTCCCCCACCATCCCATCAATTCTCACCACACTCTCCAAGATGATTGACAGTTTACAAATAGATGATCGATTGACTCCATTGCCTGCTTGCAGAACACACAACATAGGCCACAAGAAGCCAAAAGGCCCAATTTTTATGATGCCTGAAGATAATAAACTTAGCTCTATTGAGAAAAAATTCAAATACTTTCGAGTTGCAAGTACACATAGTTTTCAGTTAGAGGGCATTGCTCTTTTAATTTTTTGTTCTACTTGCGGCCACTAAGGTGATCTATTTTCTTAATTTTATATATTTATTGCCCTATAATTATTTTTTTTCTTTTTCATATGCCATTGAGAACAATGTTATTTAAGTTGGGGTGGGATTACCGATGAAAAAAAGAAGTGTTTTGATTAATTGAATTTGAAATTGTGAATCTTGTACACCATATAAGAGAAGACATGATTTGAGGTTCCTAAATTTGTTTACAAAAAGTAAACTATGAAACTGTGAATCTTGTATAACAGATAAGAAAAGGCATATAATTTGAGGTTACTAAATTTTTTACAAAAAATACACCATAGATTTGCATGCTCAGCACATATGCACTGCCCACTCGACTACCCAATTGGTATTTATAACAATAAAAAATTGACAACAAGAACAACATAAAAATAAAAAAGTAAAAACTTAACTTTTAGTGAGCTTTTAAGACTTTATTTCTTTCTAGAGAGATATGTTTACATTTACTCGCATTACACTTTTCTTTTAGCTACCATGCATTTGTCGTTAAATAATCTTGTTATTCGTTTATTTTGACTAAGAGTTGAGCATCATTGTAAGTTTCATTTATAATTTTTTGAAAATTAGAAAAAGATCTTAAGCTATATTTTTATTTTTGAATTTGTTCGTCTCTTTGTTATACAATTGACTCTTGTCTCCTATTTTGCGTCTTTTACATATGAACCATTTTCTTGTACAATAAGAATGAAAGATCGAATAGAAAAAATGTAGGAGCATTTGTTGTGAAAAATGAATAATCAGCATTGGGATTGATGGTGAATGAGCAAATTTGAAAAAAAAAATGGTAGGACTTTTTGAGTGATACTTAACTAGTAATTTGTTTTGGGACATTATATACACTCAATTCTAATCTGACATATATTTTTTCTACCTAACGTTATAATAAAAAATAAAATGGTAAATTACATTAGCCTCCCATGAGGTTTTGCTCAAATACAGTCAAATTCACACGTTTGAAAAAATTACATTGTCCTCCTTTGATATTTGTTTTTGTGTTACACATTAACCCACACATATTTACCTATTTTCCATATTTACTATTTTTTTTTCTTTTTACTATAATCAATTTTCTTTCCAATTGAAAATTTTTGGGGTTTAAAATAAATACATTTTGATGATTTGAGTCATTTATTTTATTATTTTTAATTTATATATTATTATTTTAAAAAATTAAATTGATCAAATATCGCTAACTGTCTTAAAAAAATCACATTTAGGTTAATAAAAATAAATTATGATGCCTATTTTATTATTTTTTTATTAATACAAATGTAATTTATTTTGGCAGTTAACGATATTCGATTAATTTAATTTTTTACAATAATAATATATAAATTAAAAATAATAAAATAAATAGCTCAAATTATAAAAATGTATTTTAAATTTGTGGTCTTCTTCTTCAAATCATAAAAATAGCTCCATATTTTGCTCCAAATCTCATTTTTGGTTCTTCTTCTTCCTTAAAATTTGTGAGTTTATTCAAATACCGAGCAAATCTCCATAGAAATTAAACTGTTTCTAAAAACTCTTTTTTTCTTTCTAAAAACTCTTTATTTTAGTTAAAAGCTTGACTTAATTTAACTAAAGTTTATAAAAACATTAATAATACTCTGTATTTCTTCTAACATCATTTTAAAAAGCTTAAGGAGTTTGCAACCAACCAAACACCCCACTTGCACTCACTGGAACACCTTCGCACAACACACACATGCTTTAACTATAAACAGACACACAGAAAATAGCTAAACACATACCCACAGAAAATAACTAAAATAAAATAACAAGGAACCAAACGGGTCCCCTTGCAACACCCTCACACACACTCACACAGATCAAACTTAGCGCACACACACATTGCAATCGAAATGAAACTACAATCACATGCATGAGGGTGACTCGGTAGAGTGGTGTTGGCCATTTGGACGTTCGGTGGCGGTGGCAGCATGGTTCATGATGCGGTGGCGGTGGTGGTTTGGTGTGGAGGAGGAGAGGGAGATAGGGGAGAGAAAATAGATATACATGTATGTATATACATACATACATATAGACAGAGAGAGGAGAGATAGAGAATAAACCGAGAGAGAACGGTGGTCGCCGGAGGCCGGAAGAACGGCAGCGAGGGGCGGTGACAAGGTTGCCGGTGGTGGTGGTGGTTGGCGTGGCCGGCAGCGGAAGGTGGCCGGCGGTGTAGAGCAGAGGCGTCGGGGATGGCGACGTGGAGCGGCGGTGTCGGGGGTTGGGGGAGGTGAAAAGGAGTGCGGCGCCTGGAGCTTCTTCTTTTTTTTTTTCTCTCCTCTTTTTTGTTTTCTCCCTATTCTCTCTGTGCACAACCTGAAGCAACACTTACCTTTATATGCTGAAGCTTTAACGAAGCTCAATTATGGGGGGTATTTTTGTCATTCAATTTTTTTTGTTAATGCTGTTTAATAGTAATAAACGTCAAGGGTGCCAATCTAATTTTTTTAAACGTGTGAATTTAACCGTATTTAACCAAAATTTTATAAAAGATTAATGTAATTTACCAAAAATAAAATCATGTTTGGTCCTAGAAATGACATGGTATAATGTTTAGAAATAACTAATAAAAAATGGCAAATGAATAATTCTCTTCACATAATTTCAACAATTGGCATTATAACTACAAAATTAAGAGTCATTTTTTATTCCAATATCTTTCGTGTTTTAAGTATGCGAAACATATTTGATTTGCCTTACATAACTTCTGCCGCATACCACGAGTGCACTTATATAAACTTGTTTCTGAGTATTTAATTATGAGTGAATACCAAGTGAGAAGTTCAAACTTCAATTATTCAGAAAAATAACACTAAGAAAAGTGACAGAATTTTCACACACACTGAGTCCAGGTATGTGGGGATTAAATTGTAGAGATGGAGATAACTGACAATTGTGCAAATTAATTGTCATGAGTAGAAAGTTTACAGTTTTAACTTAAATTTTTCAAAATATAAGTGGTTGATGTTTGTGGGTATCATCTCTAAAAATCTTTACGAGACTAAAACTTATCTATTAGGGGTAACATGGGGTTTAACGATTTATTGCGCATGCTAAGTGCAATCGTGCATCCTACGAAAATGAATTTTAGTTAGATTAGTTTAATTATGTTTTATTTTTCTTTGCTCGAGGTAGCAAAGTGTAAGTTGGATGTGTGATCTGTACGTAAAAGTGGTGATCAAATCCTGCAAAGTATACTTCGCTCAGCCTTGATTATGTGTTTTCTTTTTTGATCGGAAGTACATGGGCAGCAGGGAGGGGAGGGGAAGGGAGAGAGGGAGACTCGAACTGCGAACTACCTGGGCGAGGAGTCTTATAGGAAGGCAAATAACCACTGAACTGCCAAGACTTCTCGCCTTGATTATGTGTTTACTAATATGTTTTAATAGTATTTCAGTGTTAGTATCAAAAGAAACGAGATAGTGAAAAAATGAGCTAACATGGATCAAAAAGTTAAAAAGAGGACAAAAGGGCCATTTTGGCTAATTTCATCTGGACGGAATATGGGCTTCTAGACGGTTCAAGAGAGAAAGTGGTTGTCCGAACGATTTTACACATAATGATTTTCGTTCTGACAAAATTTAAGAACGTCCGGACAGGGCACGTTTACCTTTTTGAGCGAAACTCTTAAACCTTAGGATGCAGTGTTATTATAAAAAGGTACCTAAGATACAAAATATGAAAATTCTGACGTGGAAAGAGGCAAAGAAGAAGGACGATGGCTCCCTCTAAAAGGCTTCCATGAGCAACTAAGCTTTTTCTTAAGGGTTGACAAAATCTTAGTCGGTATTTTAGTAATAGTTTAGATTTTTATTTCTTTTTAATTTGGATTCAATTCATTGTATGATTTTAAGACGTTGACTTCTGATCAACGAGTTTTTTATTTAATTATCTAGTTTCGTTTTTATTTTTTAGAATTGTAACAATGAGATCATGTAACTGTTATCTGTTCTCATTTTTATCTAAATGTGAGATATTTTATACTTTAAAAAGAGAGTCATGTTTTGGACGATTCATGCCATAATCTTAGATAGCATATGTCAGATTTGGGTTTGATCTTATTCTCTTGCTAATCCATGTCAGCCTTGTAGTCGTGATCGTATTGAATTAAATCTGAAGAAATTGAGAAGAGAAAATAATTGTATATTTTTTTGTCTATTAAAACTGTACAATATATGGCCTATTTATAGGCGAATAGAGATAAACAATAAAAGAAATCAAATCAAAATAAAATCAATCTAATCAATCTAATATTCCAACATTCTCCCTCAAACGCGAGATGACGAAGTCAGTTGAAATTTGAAAATTAGAGCACGAAGGCGACCAGGAAGATGAGATTTTGTGAAAAGGTCGGCAAGTTGATATTCAGAAGAGACAGATTGGAGATGTAGGGTACCCTTTTGAAGGTGATGTCGGATGAAGTGACAGTCAATTTCAATATGTTTGGT
>JAOTRH010000013.1:10925372-10941408 GCA_034768845.1 Heliamphora exappendiculata | reverse complement strand
ACCCCCCCTCTTATCCTTCCAAATAGTAGCTCTTAGCAGAGTTTTGATCTTCCTGTCCTGGTTTGTAGTATTTGTTCATCATCCCTCTCCCCCATACCCATTATTCTTTGTAATGCCTGCTCGTGGTTCCCTCCAAAGCTTAGACCCATAAGCCTTCCTGTTTTAATCACCATTTCAGCTTCCTTCCTGATCAGAAGGTTGCGATTTTGGATATCTTGTGCGGACAAGTCAGTCGGATCAATGCTCAAAGTGGATTGTTGTTTGCCCTTTTTGCACACTTACCTTTTTTTTTTGGCCCCAGACTTTTTGAAGGAAGGGTAAACAAGGTTTAAAAAAATATGTTCTTATGTTTCTTGAGGCATAGCTTGGATCCAAGCCTCTCCCTCACAGGACTTGCCTCTAGTAGGTCTGGATTGAGCTTCATAGACTGGTTCTCCTCAATTAGGCCACAGCTAAAAGATCCTATATTGGTGCTAGAGTTTTGAGTAGGTTCTTTTAGACCCACAGTAGGTTTCCCTAGACTGTATTTCGAATTTGAAATCCCTTCTTCTCTTAACAGTAGATGGCTCTCTTCTCAATGTATGTCAGCTACACGTCCTTCCGTCTCTTCATAACCTACCATTTCACAGGTTTTTCTCTGCTGCTGCTACTCCCTGTAGGTAGGCAGTTCTCTATTTTTGTCCCGCCCCCCAAAATCCCCCATGTCTTCTTTGTTGCTTAATGATTCGTCCACTTGGCTGATGAATGCCATGTCATCAGACCCCTCCTCTCATTGCTCTGTTGCTCTCTTGCTAACACAGGTCTTTGGATTTTCTCCTCAGGTGCTTGTTCCAGATTCAGATTCAAGGCTTTTGTTTTGGACATCTGATTTATCAATTAATGATTCAGGTTCCTATCCTGTATGACTTTGTGCTTGATTGGGACCAAAGTTGGAGGTCCCCACACGTGCAAGCTTTGATAATCCCCTTCAGATCAACGAATCTTGTATACAAACTTGCCCACTTTGAGGAATTTGATTTGGTGAAAGGGTTCAATTTTTTCTGTAGTTATTAATACTCTACCAACCTCAAGATCCTTTTTCAAGCTGATTCTTCCATCCACACTATCCCCAATCTCGGTGAAGGTACTTACATTCCAAGTGTGCAATGGAACACCTTTGATATTTATCCACACTCTTCTTGTGAGATTTGCTTCCCTCTCCCTCCATTTATATACCACTTCAAACCAGTTCTCAAGCCATTCTCTGTCATTATGAATAAAAGTGTTCCTTTCATCCTCATTTGGAAATTGTAACAGCACCATAAGACCCCCGAGGTGATTGATCTTTACGCAGAAAATACTTTCATGTTTCAGAGCTTCTTCCAGGATGTAGATTTGCCTGTGTAATTGTAATCATAAGACCAGTTATTCAATCCAATAAAACAAACACGTAATTCTTAATCCCTAATTTGGTAATCGGAACTATCCGGCTGCGACATCGGCTCAGTCATCAGATAGGTCAAAGACCGACATTTCATTTCCATCTCTTAGAGCATATGCAAAACATCATAATATTATACTTGACAAACAAAGTAGCACAATTTAAATAATAAAAAAACACTCAAAAAGTTTTGATTCACACCCCATATACATAAAACTCAATGACAAATAACAATTTACGAATCAAAAGAACCATAACAGTGTCAGCATATTGTGAAAAGTAATCGAAGACCTGGAAGAGAAGTACCTGATTTAAACTCCATAGAGTGGGAAAGCACAAGAGAGAATTCTTCATAAGGGTTGAAGTGTTGAGTTCACAAGCTCTGCTTGTGGCTTTAGTCATCTCAGCAGTAGCATTTTATTCAGGATATGTAGATGCCAACTTTTTCAAAGCATGTATTTTCCACTGGGGTGCTCAACCTTCTTCGATGACAAATAACGTGAATGATCTTGGTCTTGTGTTGAATAGAACTTCAGGTAACAACTGATCATTCAGCCACTAGTGCTTTTACATCTTGTAATATGAACTCATTCAAGGTTTGATAGTTTTTTGTTTTTTTGAGAGGGGAGGAGGGTGGGGGGATAGTATTTTGATTGCATATTTTCATGTTAGCAATATACTAGCTAATAGCTATCATCACGTAAAATACAAGTGCTCGGAATAGATCGTAATGCTATGACATTTAGACATTGCTTGATGCCCATTCTAGAGTTTTGGATTGGATTGTGAATCCTGTAGGGCCATTACTATTATGTTTGTTTGCAACATTTTGGGTCAGACTAATAGTCCTGATAGAGTACCAATCCCACCAATGTGGTGGACTACCAATACCCAGCTGAACCAGGTATTGCTAATCCAATCCATCTAGATTTAGAGCCAAATAACAATCTTAGAACCAGGTATTACTAATCCAATCCATCTAGATTTAAAGCCAAATAACAATCTTACTCTTGTGTTCCCAAAATAATGACAAAGCTGCTATTATCCATACAAGGACCATTTTCAATTATTAAAAAAATCCCTAAGCCTCCAATACTTGCCTATGTCAACCAAAGGACTCCTTTAATACTTGTGAGCCTAATGCTTGACCCGTGAGCTCACAAAATGCAAAAGCAACAAACCTGAAAGAAAAAGAGAGGAGCATAGCAGCAGGGAGGGAGAGAGAGGACATTTGGGAGGAACATGGACAGTGCCTCACTTGGGTGCAACGAATCAGAGAAAAAAAAATTATTTATTTGATGAAGCTTGAAGGGTAAAGTGGAAAGTGATAAATTTAATCCAATCCCACATGTTCAAATCAAGCAAGTTATGGTTTAATCCATTATCTAATCCAATGCAAATCAAACATCTGAAAACTAATCTGGCCGTATTCACAATCCTTATACTAATCTCACCTTATTATTAATCACATCCAACTTGCACCAATTATCAAACGAGGCCTTAAGTTGTAAGAACTTAATGTGAAAGGTAGCAATGATGCACATTCATGTCACAAATTAGACAGATCAAGTAAGTCCACAAAGTTACAAGGAGGATAGAATAAGATATCAAATTAAACTATTTAAACAAAGCATCCATCAGGACATACAAGCTGTAATTAAATCACCTTATCATCAGTCTTCGTTGATAGATCGAAATCTTATTTTCTATAAGAGACCGTTGTACAAAGCCGAGAAGAATTTCTCTCTAGATGTCTCACAGAATGCCATCTATGAAAAATACACAATGGAAACGATGCAACAAGCAGACTTTCCAGGCTCTAAATCTGAAGAAAGCTCATGGAGTCCACAATATAAAACAGATTACTGAGATAGTGAGATGTCTCAATCTAAGGCAACTAGAATAACTTAAGAAAACTCTTGGACATTGATGGTTTTACTGGAGGAATTATTTCTAATGGGGTTTTTGAATCTTAAGATACCATCCATGTATTGAGTCAAACTTGCCTTGGTATCTAGCTCTAAAACAGACTACTGCTCTGGTGTTGGTTGACAGGTTCTGGCATCCAATCAAAGAGAGAATTTTTTTTTTGAAGTGTTAAGTCACCAATTGTCCCAAAAACTTAAATTGTTAGGAAATGAACTCAACAATACATATCAAAGTATCCAACACTCCCACTTACTTGCGATCATGTCTCGTATGAGGAGAGACAAACAAACTAAATTAAATAGGTACACCAACAAAGACAAAAGATAGAGTGCAATAACAAACATAACAGAAAAACAAACAAAGATTTGAACCCAACAACTCCTGAAACTAGAGCTTGGATATCATGTTAAGTCACCATTTGTCCCAAACGCTTAAATTGTGAGGAAACGGACCTAACAATATATGTCAAGCTATCCAACAGGAAGCATTGAAATTCTAATTAAGGTCGGATCTGGGAATTCTGCTGGAACTGCCACAGCCTATTATGTAAGTGCTATAATTAGATGTACTACCTAATAAGTCCCACAAAATGAATATTTCCTTCTCAGTTTGTTTTTAGAAACCAGCAATGCACCACTCATTGACAAATCTGACCCTAGTTTGATGAGAAAAAATGAGTAGCTGAATCCTGCTATAGCAATATTTAGTCTTCCACCACTACAAATGTATGCAGTGTATAACTAAGTAAAGCCGTATAGTATATCATTCTTGCTATGTAAATCTCTCACTCTCACCCATGATTATAGCTTCAAATGCAGGACTAGCAAAATCTTATACCTGAATTCTAATTTGAATTACACAACATATAAATGGCTAATCCTACTTTCTTTATTGCTCACAGGTCTCATCTACTGAGACCAGGCTTAATATAAACTTCAAGTTCTTGGCTAATGTTTCAGGACAACCTTACATTATCTACACCCACGTTACCTAGAACGTGGAGCGTTTTGTATGAGGAAGGGGAATGAGAACTTGGTCTGCCATATAGGCTTCTATAAATGATAATAACATGTATTTATCTCAAGCAATAGCATCCCACAATAGAGTATTATTTTTCAAATTACTCACGAAAAACACATTTAGGAAGCATTCTAACCAATTGGTTCTACATTCAAATTATGTAGTTTCTTCAGATTTTAGATTATCACATTTGAATTTTTCCCCAATAGGAAATGCTAAGGAAAGAATTAGGAATGAATTTGGGAGATCACTTTAAATCGCTAAATTTACCGTTTTGAAATAGAAGTGTACCATCTTTTGGAATGTACGTTTCAGAATGTACATCGCTAGGGGTAAGCATTTTCTAGTAACAAAGATCCACACAAATCTATGGACAAGGACATGGAAACAGAGAACAGAAATTCTACCCTGTGTTTGACCCAACTGCTGATTTCCACAACTACACCATTCGTTGGAATCCAACACTTGTTCAGTAACTTGAATACCAGCTCTCTTTTCTAACAAAGCATGATATTTACCCTTTCTATAGAATCACAGCAAATTCACTCCACAGAACTGAAAAAGATACCAAACAACCATGAAATTTTCATTAGTCACTTAGAATTCAAGTTTAGAGTGTTCATTACAGATACCATATTGCTTATCCAATGTATAATAGATATAACAACCTGGTCCTTATAAATTCACAAACCAAGCATTTCCTAAACCCTGCATTCATCACTATGGTTACAGGTGGTATGTTGATAGCCTGCGTATACGAATATTCGGAAACTACCAGAAAGGCATGAGGGTGTACTCCATGTTATGGAATGCTGAAAACTAGGCAACAAGCGGTGGCCTTGTTAAGATTCACTGGACCAGTGCACCCTTCATAGCCTGATTCTGCCGGTTTAGGGAAAGGACTTGCAAGTGGAATGGGTCACTTAGCATCAGCCAATTCATCACCCAAACTGCTGCAAACTGTTGGACCTCACCCACATACATCCGATCCAATTGAGCTATGCTAGGCAGGGTCAGATGAAGTGGGTTAGAGGTAACTATATGATCGATGACTACTGCAAAGATACTAAGGAAAAAAAAAATATCAGAGTTATTATTATGTTTTCTTCACCACATTTTCTCGGCAACCAACTAGAGCATCTAAAACCCAAAAATGGAGCAGGACTCCATCAGCATTCTCAAATTGAAACTAATAATTTACAGCTCCATGACATATATCGTATGATGCAAATACATACACCAACAAGTCGAAAAACAATACCAACCCTCCAAAATATTCAAGTATCTTCTCTTTCCTTTTCCTTAGTTCTAAAGCAACGGAACAGAGAACAAAAGATCAAAGAATTCCTTCTTTCTTTTTTCCCATCAGCCAAACAGAGTGTGAACAATCCAAAAATGAACACCAGTCTAATTTAAATTCTCTAATTAAAATTAGCAATTGTTGTCGTGCATTCCACAAATCACATGACACAAATGAAGACGCCGAGAACAATGTGTAATGTACCAAAGAAAGCCAAAACTACATAAGATCCAAACTTCTTTTTATTTTTTTTCAATTAGAAAAATAATACTTGCACCGATAACCAATGACCAACCAAACATGGTCAAGAGACGGGGACTAAGATTCTGACTAGCCAGAGTTTATTGTTTGTGTTTGTTGTTTTTGTTTGTTCGTTCATCGGTCATATGTGCACGTAGCACGTCTCTTTCAATTATCAGTTCCCTGAACAACCGAGAGAGAGAGAGAGAGAGAGAGAGAGAGATGTCTAAACGTAACATAACAGATCTCAACAATTTAAATATTAGTTCCCTTTTCTTCTCCTCATTTTCTCAGCAACCAATCAGAGCGTCAACCACCCAGAAACGGACAAGGGTCTAATGCAAAAAAAGAAAAAGCCCTAAAAATCAGTGTTACAACCTACACAGTCACAAGCTTATTCCATGATACAAATATAGACACCAAGAACAAATGCAAATTCCCTTTTCTTCACCTCATTTTCTCAGCAATCAAACAGAGCGTCAACAACCCAGAAACGGACAAGGGTTCAAATAAATTTTTTTTTAAAAAAACTAAAAATCAGTGTTACACAATCACGAGCTATATTACATGATACAAATATAGACACCAAGAACAATAAGGAATGTACCAAACAAAGCCAACCCAACGCGGGTCTCTTCCCCCAACAGCATCCCGAACACGGCCGTGGCGGCGAACGTCGTCGCATTGGTCACCGGAACGGCCAGCGAGATGGGGGTGTCGCCGAGAATGGCGAAGAAAGTAGCTGAGGCCGAGAGATTCAGCAAGAAAGGGACAGAGTATTGCCAAATCAGGAGGAGGTTGACCCACTTCCGGAGGGAAGAGAAAAGTCGATCGTGGGTTGCGTTTGGAGGAGGGGAGGATTTAAGGGTCTGGTCCCAGATGAGTGCGCCGCGGCGCATCAAAGCATTTGTTGCTCCCCAAACAAGGCCTACTGCGATCATCTTGTCTATGTCCCTTCCCATCTGTATGTGTCTCTGTGTGTTTGTGTGTGTGTGTGTGTGTGTGTGTGTGAGAGAGAGAGAGAGAGAGAGAGGATTTGTTTTAGCTTGCAATTCTTCGTAATTTTTGTTTGCAGAAGTATGGTTTGAATTTGAAAGGATAAATTTTTATTCTAAAATTTTTTATTCAATAAATTAAATAAGGATTAGTAAAAAAATTTATTTACTTATTTTTTATTTATTTAAAATCATTCCATTCAAATAGACATTTAGTTTGGCATAGAATCGATAGTGCTTTAATATCAATTGATATACATTTTGTTGAATAAAATTCACTCTTAAAAATCAATTTACAAGGAAAGAAGTCCAAAAACCTTATATGCACATAAATAATTATTTATTTTAATTAATGTGAAATAAAATCGAGGTGACATAAGATCCAAAATGTCATAACTATTAGCTACAAGAAAGAGTAATTCCTAATATAATAAAGAGCAACCATAAAAATAGGAATTAATTTGGACTAAAATATTTTGTAATCAATCAACTACACAACATTAACTTAATTTTATATTAATTACAAATGAGATCATATTTAAAAATATTCATCTAGACGAAAACAAAAACAAAGGTTGATGAAATTAAAACATGGCAAGCCATTTTCAATCTCTCTCTCATTTCTTTGAATCGTGCATTTATCACTTCACTTCAAACTGATTTGCTGTCTAGCCACTCACACTGTTGAGCTTAACAAGTCTTACAAACATCTCATAACAAAATTACAAACCCCATAAATAAGATGTTTATAAGACTTGTTAAATGAGATGTTTATAAAACTTGTTAAGCCCAATAGTACAAGTGATCGCTATATATAGACAACAAATCAATTAGAAAGAATAAATGCATGATTCAAAGAAATGAGAGAGAAATTGAAAATGAATCGCTCATTTTTCAATTTCATCAACCTTTGTTTTTGTTCTAGACTTCTGAATGAATATTTCTAAATTTGATTTCATTTATAATTAATATAAAATTAAGTTCATAGGTGTAACAAAAATACACTTTGACATTACTATTAGTAATCAATACACTCTCGACTTTATCACTCTTAGGTCTGCCATTGAATACGCTGCACCAAAAAAATAAAATAAAATAAAATAAATCAACAGAGCATTTTGAATGCATTGAAACACAGGAATCTGGAGATATATCCTATGGTTTTGAATGCATTGAAACAGAAAAATATCTAATTTTCGAGACAGGTAAGCTCTTGCTATTTTACCAAGTCCATCAAAATTGCAAAAAATGATCCCTACAACCACTTAACCACCCTCTTTATTATGAAGAGAAACTTCTTACTGACAAATTTTAGGGCTATGCACATCACACCACACACACAGACCAAGTAAAGACAACTGCGTTAACGGCTTTTATTGGTCCTTACCACTCAAAATGTTTCAAAGTAAATCGATGGAGCAAGAAAAAAATTTTTTAAAAAATCAAACAGAAAACCAGATCTCCGCTTTTCTACTGTGTTCTAGTAGGGCTGGTAACTGAGACAGTCACAGTAATTTTATCTACAAAACAGGAATTAGTACATTATCTTATGGAGTGCTTGCTGAAGGAGCTGATTCCACAGGAGTTGGAGCTTGAATTGATGATGCAACTCAATGAGTCCCAGCAAAGATCCATTTTTGGAAGATTGGTGAAGTATTCCTCAAAGTCACTCCAATTCCTTTAGAAAATCTATATTATCAACAAACACCTGCAGGAATTAAAAACAGGTATATCAAACCAGACTGATCATTAAAAAAAGATGAAGGCGGTAAAAGTAAACAGCAAAAGTTGCTCAATGTTTCTTACCAGATAATTTCAAAAAGCAACCCTGTCCGGAAAGAAATTTTAGATTACTAAATGCATATTTCTTATTTTGAACCTCTTCTACATGAGATTTTGTACATAAAGGTTTATCTAAAAATGTACTGTGTAAACATAGATTCCGGTTCATAAAATCTCATTCACTTCATTAGCCAAAAGTTAGCAAATAAATTGAGATATAATGTAGGGTAGTTGAGATTGTTTTCAGTCTGTGTGACAAACTTGGAACTTTGGACCTGGGATTGTGTTGTAACTTGTAACGTGGCAAGTTAGCGTTCTCCATAGAGATTCAATTTAACTCATCAGCATTGGCTCCAGTACCCTCACCGATATTCTTGCATTTATGTACATTGACTTTAGGACATTTTTTGTCTTTCCATTTGCTCCATTTTTAACGAGTTACCTTTGTATTGAACTGCTTTTAACTTTAGGAAAGTATTTCCAACATTTTTGGGGAGGTGCGCAGGAAATGGAGTGTTTGATGTGAGCTTCTTGTGTGCTTGAACCCTTCAGAGGAACCAGAATTGATGCGGGTTTGTAATGCGTGCTCACTAGAGCAACCAGAATAGTCTGGCTTGTGGTGGGCCCCGCAGTAGGCTTGAGCCCCCATGCAGGCTTCCATGTTCTAGAGTTTATTTCTTTTTCTAGAAAAAATATTTGTGGTGTCTTATGCAACCTTTTGAGAGTTCTTTAGTCTCCCATTCATTGCTTCAAGGATTATCATGTTCTGATCATTAAAACTCAACATCAACATTGTTTTTGAGATTTAGACATGTTAGATTGAGTTTGTTTACACACATTCATTGCGCATCATCTTGACAAACCGTGGCCATTAATGAGTGCAACTGTTGGTGAAAATGGAGATCAAGGCAAAGAGTTTCATGGTGACTATTTGAATCCCACCGGAGTGGAGATGGAGCTGTCGGTGAAAATGGAGATCAAGGCAAAGAGTTTCCTGGTGACTATTTGAATCAGAAGAGGGTAACTGCATCAAAGCCCACCAGAGTGGAGATGGAGCTGTCGGTGAAAATGGAGATCAAGGCGAAGAGTTTCCTGGTGACTATTTGAATCAGAAGAGGGAAACTGCATCAAAGCCCACCAGAGTGGAGATGGAGCTGTCGGTGAAAATGGAGATCAAGGCGAAGAGTTTCCTGGTGACTATTTGAATCAGAAGAGGGAAACTGCATCAAAGCCCACCAGAGTGGAGATGGAGCTGTCGGTGAAAATGGAGATCATGGCAAAGAGTTTCCTGGCGACTATTTGAATCAGAAGAGGGTAACTGCATCAAAGCCCACCGGAGTGGAGATTAAAACTCACGAAACTTTGTGGAAGGATCTCAAAGTAACGAGAATCAGGCAAGGACTGTAATTCCTAATGTCTCATGTCTTGTATATTTTTGATTCATATAGAGGATCTGCTTGTATTGTCTGGATCATGGTGCTTTTTCTTCTTTTTATCTTAACATGGGGAGAGTTTTCCCGGACGTCTCCACGTTAAATCTATATTGTACTCGTTATTTACATTTATTGTGGATTGCTTGTCTGGGATCACTATTGAATTCCAAACTGAACTTCACAATTAATAGGTAAATTAAAATTGATGATGAGTTTGGAAGGCGCAAATAAACACCAACTTCGTGATTTCATAAATAAATCGATGAATGATTATATAAATAAGAAGCTAGATGAACGAAGAAAGTTGTGTCTACCGTCACTCTCTTATTGTTGTCTTCATTTTCAGTTTGTGTCCCCGTTCTTTTTCATAATTATATGAAATAGTTCAAGACAAAGGGCGCAATGTAATCTCAAAGTATTATCTCTTCAACATTTGATAGCAGTTTCTAAATACACACATGTACGCGTACGTGTATCATTGATTAACCATTTTACACATTACTATTCAATCATCTTTTGTAACCCATTAGACAACCGCTACGCCAATTTGCCCGGGGGAGGGGGCTAAGATCTAGTTCTGCCCCTCTTTAAACAAGATCGTCCATGTTTGATAGCAGGATAAGTTTAGCACCAAGGAGAAGGATTGGACCGAATTGGATTGGAGTAGAATTATATTCTTGCTTGTTTTTTCATGGGATCAGGAGTGGGATTAAACCCTTTTTAGTTCAAATATCCTTTATCCAGCCAAACCCACAACCCCCTGGGATTGCCATATCCCCCATAAGGGCTATTATGATAGTTGGCAATGATTAAATCCCCACTCTAATCTCTCTACCAAAGATTTGATAATGAGGACTATTTTGAAAATAGTCCAATCCAGCCAGGTATAATCCAGCTATCAAACACTAAATGCAAAACAATACCACAATGGCACTTATTGCTACTGGTCTAATAATGTTTAACAAGTCACTACTCTCTGAAAGACAGCCTCCAAAACTTATACAAAAACCTTGCTCCGATGATTTCCCCAGCATTAGAGGCAAAAATAACCTTGCCTTTGACAAACATATAGAGACAGGTGGTCACATAACATGCCGAAAGGAGTTGAGGCAACACGCTTTCCATCACCATGAAAAAACTGCCTGAACTAAATTGAGGCAAATTTCAATCATCCTGAACAAGATGAATGAAATTGTAAAGCAACCGATTTATTCCAAGGATGACTGAATTGCCTATGGATTGCATTTATTGCCTCCATTGATTGATTTGAGAGAGGAATTTATGTTTTCTACTGTCAGTACCTCTTCTCTCAACTTAAATCCCACAACCGACAGTTCTTACTGAAATCCTTTTTGCAGGGCCTTTAAGTTTTAAATGAACAATTTGTCACAACCGCATACACAAACTCGTCAACACACAGAATCCTTAATCAAATGTTTAAGCAGATTGTCCAAAACCGAAGAAAAGCCAAAACAAGTCATTCAAAGCAAGTAGTTTTACTCTACAAGCACAAAGAAAAATTAAAGTTCTCAGAATTTAACTATGAAGGTAGAAATTCACTAATAGTTGCGAGTTATACCGTCTTCCAACCATCAGGATCCAGGCAAGCAGTAATCTTGGTGCTGATACCTGGTAATGGTCCTGGTTCTCGAGTAATCTTCCCACCACAGAGTTTAATCACTTCTGCAGTTTGGTAAACATCATCTGTGCCTATTGCTACCTGGAAAGACCAAATTATCAGTCACCTTATTTGGTTCCTTATGAAGGTATCCACATAGCAAGGGACAACTCAAGTAGGTAAAGGAGAGGAATGAAGAAGTGTTTCTACCTGAGCATAACCATTTCCTTTGTCATATTCAGTGACCCCATAGTTGTATGTCAACTCCAGCACAGCATTTTTGTCCTCAGGACCATAGCCCATCATTGCTATCGTGTACTGTAAAAGCGACCAGAAGTTTATATTAGCCCAACAGCTGCATGTGCACATCAATCAACCACCAAAAGAGGTCCAGGTAGACTAAAACTAAACATGGTTCATAAAATCAGCTGAATCTGAGCTGACTCAGCCGTTCAGCTTTAACATATAGGGGGAATTAATACAACACTAAACAACAAAAGAGAGAATTGTACATGATTTGTAAGTCATCTTGGTCAACTGCCATGTATCATGATTGTCAAACATCCAAGCATGTAGTTTACATGACTTTTTGTACCAATTATCCACCTATCATGCAATATATTTGTAGCAAACTAGAGCAAAGCAAATGCATTGACTTTTTAAATACATGTGTTACATGCATTTGATGGTGTATATACTTCAAATTTTGTTGGTTTCTTTCTCCAATCATTTTGAGGTTTACCCACAGTGCACGGTTATGTATTGTATATCATACCAAACCATGATATGCAACCTCTTCATTCGAGTGGCCCTCAAGAAAACTAACACATATTAACTTATTAAAAATACCATGGGCCTGAACCATGAACGAGCCTACGTTCAGAAATACAGCTTAAGGATTGAAATACATATGGAAGGAAGAATTTGAAATTTAACCACAGTACCATATAAGTTGTCCATCATTGTGGGGGACAAAATAATTCCATGGATAGGGGGCTGGCAATAATTAGGTGGGATAAAGTTGAAACTAGTTCTAATAAGAAGAATTGGAGAGAAATTAGGAATAAGAGAGGGGAAGAAAATGATGAGCAATCGGATTATCCAGCCTTCGACCATTCGCAAATTTGGACCTGAACCATAAAATCAAGTGGAACAACAACGAGAAAGATACAAAAGACAAATGTTTGAATGATGAATGTTCAATGACTTTGGAGACAGAAATATCAACTACTAAGCTGCCCTGTTGATATCACCCACTACCTTTGAAAAATTAAGTCACAAGAATGTTCATTATTGAAGTGTTGCAGGTTCCACATGAGTGGATATCCAATTTTCCCGAAAAGAGAAACTAGCAGTCATCATATGTTTCTTTGCCACTCAGAGTGTCTTGTCTATTTTATTTTTTAAAGCTCACAAGAAGACAGGTCAGAGTAATCAGGATAAGCTTGTACATGAATTTTATTATATCTAAGCAACCATTAAAACATGCATCAAGAAAATCGCAAGGATATTAGAATTCGCTCCCATTATTCTAGCTTCATTCTTACAACAAAAGGAGTTGATTTAAAAGCCAAAATATCCCAAAAGAACTTTTTGGATAGGCAATAAATACATAATAGAACTTGCAGAGTAGGTAAGCTCCACGTGGACCCAGCTCACTAAAACACAGCCAAATGGTTGTCGGGCCTACAGCTGGTAAACAGGATTAATACACTGATTCCGGACGGTCAACTAGATAAGAACAAATAAAAATATGATCTAAATAAAATAAATAAAGGAAAATAAAAGCCACACTCATAAGAAAAAAAAATGAATCTCAATATCAAGCTTAAATTTATTCAATCTCCCTAAACCTAGTACATAATGGCCTATTTATAGGCATTCAAGAAAACCCTAATTAAAGCTACTAAAAATAAAATATAACAATTCAGGAAAATTCTAATTAAAGTTTCTAAGTTCTAATGATTTCAATAAAATCAAAATATAGAATATTACTAAATTCCTAAATCTAAAGATATCTTCAACTGATACCTTTTTGTTCCCCATCATTTCTCCTCAGCTCAGAAAAACTCTCATCTAAAGAGTTATAAAAATAAAAATATTTAATGAAATGAAGCACTTCTTCAACTATAATAGTATGTGATCGGTGAAGAACTCCGTCTAGAAATGGTACTGACTACTAAGAAACTCCATAAAATGATTGACTGAATATATACATTCATGTCTGTGTCAATATCATCAAACAAAACAAGAGGATTTGAAATGCCCTAATCAAGTATCATATCCTCCGTGTGAAACATTGTACCGATATTTAAATTTACAAAAACAATAGTAAAATGTGCATCCATATTCAAGAATAGCTAAAACATGTCCAATAGATAACAACATGAAATATTTGAATGGGCTAACTATCTTGGACACTAAAGTAATAACAAAGTCTAGATACTGAAAATAGTTAAGAATATCATTTACGTTACTGCTTATTACTAGAAACACAACTAGAAACCTCGTGCTTGGGAGTTTTATCTTGGATGGAGTTGATAGAAAGTGCAACAATCATAATGATTGGGTAATCTCTTGGGGCACCTTGGGATGAACTGACTTATAACAGTAAGGTTCTTTCTTCTAGATTGGTATAAGAGGACAATATCTCATTTTGAACTTTTTCTCCCCGCCCAAAAAAAAAAGTGATTAGCAACATTACATGGGCCACTGCTAGCGTCTGACAATTTTAATAAGTTTTTACACTCTACAAAATGATTAAAGACACTAGAATTTTATTACATGAGATTATTGCCAAACATTTGTTGCCTACGAATTGGTCTCATCGACTTTTGAAAGGCATCCATATTGCTCTTAAAGTTGTTCATGAAAACTTAAAAGGTGCTCATGTTTTCTTCAAACGAGATCATATTTTTTTTTCCTTTAAATTAAGAATACACAAAATCACGAACTCTTCAGCAAAATTTTACTAACTCCCCAATGAATAAGAATATTAATCTCAATTTTCTTAGAGAGAATAACACTTTTTCGAATTCCAAGTAAGCGTAGATGCTCCCAAAAGTTGTGTAATAGATTTTCGAAGCAATATCAAAGCTCTCCAAATATGTGCTACTCCTTTTTTTTCACTGGACTGGGTTGGGGTTAGTTTGGGTTCCAAAAGGAGACAAGAAAGAATGATAGAAGGAGTTGGACTGGGGCCTTTTTTTATTTGACTAGTACATGGTTGTAAGGTTCAAATGGGCTGGTGTCTTGGTTGGGTTGGTATTTAAACAGCTGGGCTTTGGTTTGTTCTTTTTTTTTTTGTGTGTGTGTGGACGGGGCATGTAGCTGTGGTGAAAGCTGGGATGGGCAGTAATGTAGGATGTGTTTGGAAATTTAAGAAAGAGGTTGAAGTGGGGCGATGTGGCTCAGGGTATTAGTTTAACGGTTCGGGTTACAGCTCCTGTTTTGGTAGACAAAGGCGTGGGTGGCCGCAGCTCTGCTGGACAGCATCAGTGGTTACTCAGAGCGACGGTGGCGATGGTGCAGGCTAGTGGCAGCGGTGTTAGCGGCACAGCACAATGGCTGTGGTGGTGGCTGTGAACGTAAGGCGAAGGAGAGGCGGCACAAAGACTTGCGGCACGAAGGGAAAGGGGCGGCAGCAACGACGACAATGGCACCAAGGGAAAGAGGCGGAGGTGGCCGCGCTGCCAAGGGGATGTGGTGGTGGCCGGCAGTGGCACTAAGAGAAAGCAGTGGAGGTGGCGCTGGCGCCAAGTGGAAGGTCTGTAGTGCGCGAGGAGGCAGAGGCATGAGCTACGGCAGAGCAGCGTGAGGAGGCAAAGGCACGAGCAACGGCGATAGCGGAGCAAGGTCTGTGGCTGATCATTGTCAATGGGTTGCGACTGCTAGGGTTCCAACAACCTTGACTCTGTTTGATGGCTAGGGTTTCAATGAAGGTCGGCACAAAAAGGGAATGGATCGAAGCTGGCTCTTATACCACTTCATGTTGGACTGACAGAAAAACGGCAAAGCAGCGTGAGGAGGCAAAGGCACGAGCAACGGCGATAGCAGAGCAAGGTCTGTGGCTGATCATTGTCAATGGGTCGCGACTGCTAGGGTTCCAACAACCTTGACTGTGTTTGATGGCTAGGGTTTCAATGAAGGTCGGCACAAAAAGGGAATGGATCGAATCTGGCTCTTATACCACTTCATGTCGGACTGACAGCAAAATGAGAACAAATAAAAGAAAAAATCTAAATAACAGAAAATAAAGAAAATAAAAAACACTCAAAAGAAAAGAAAACTTCTTAATAT
>JAOTRH010000013.1:10911637-10921680 GCA_034768845.1 Heliamphora exappendiculata | reverse complement strand
TACAATGGCTCGATTGACAACTAGTTTAAAAATTAATTTTTTTTTTTTTGTATTTTTAGCAAAAAAAATGGTTCAAAGTTGCTTGTTTGATAACTTAGTTTTTAATGTAATTTTTTTAAAATTGATTATTTGGATAAAAAACTAACTTTTTGCTTTTTTTTTAATGGATAAATTTTTTTTATATATTTTTGTTATTAATAATTATATATAATTGATAATAGTAGTAAATAAATTATGAGTAATTAGGCCCTTATTAACTAGCTTGAAAGTTAGTTTTTTTATTTTTTTGTGTTTTTAACCAAAAAGTTAAATTAAGTTCAAAGTAGGTTGTTTGATAACTTAGTTTTTAAGCTAGTTTTTTTTAAGTTGGTTATTTTGGTAAAAAAAACTTATTTATTTATTTTTTGTTCAAAATTAACAAGTTTACCATTTTATATGTTTGATATAAATGATTATGGTGGCGTTTGGAAATACTATTACAAGTAGCTTATAAATTATAACTTGTAGTAAAAAATTGTGAGTATTTGATAAAAATTATAAGTTGTAATTGAAATAGAAGAAAAAGTAGTTAAAATTTGTAGCAGAAATTGTGAGTGTTGAAAAAATATTATAACTTATAACTAAAATCAGTAATAATAAGCCAAAAATTAGTAACAGAAGTTTGGCTAAACACTCCTTATATGTAGTTGGTATTGATAATAATTAAATTATAAATAAGGGGTATTATTGTATTTTAAAAGTGGTGAAAATTTAATTTAAATATTCCAAGAGTTGGTGTTTTGATTTGATTTTTTGACTTTTTAACTTTTTTACTTTTTTGCCAAACGGACAAAATTGACTTTTTTGCGTTTTTAGCTAAAAAGCCAAAAAAAATTAAGTTGCCAATTGGGGCCAAAGTATTATTGTATTTTAAAAGTAGTGAGAATTTAAAAATAATATTCTAAAAATTTGTGTTTTAATTTAATTTTTTTAACTTTTTAACTTTTAATTTTTTTTTTGCGTATTTTTATCCAAAGGCCAACATTGACTTTATAGTAATTTTTTTGCAATTATTGTTTTTCTTATTAGAGGAAGGCGTTTATATGACAAGTTTATAATTTAACAAAAAATTAATTTTTTGAATTAATATACTAATAATATTTTACTCATTACTTTTAATTTAAATTTATAAATATAATTTTTACTACATAAATTATAAATTTATAACTTTAATAAAGATTTGGTCATGCTAATTACCAACCTATTAGAGGGTTGATAAATTAAATTTTTTAATATTGATATATTTATCAAAGTGGGGCATATTACTTTTATAAAAATTTATATTTTACGTTGCATGGCATTGACAGATGTCTAACTATAAAAATATTTCTCCATTACTTTGAAAAAAATCATTGGTTTGACCAACCAATTATGTGAGAAAATAACCTTCATTATTTGATTTTCAGCCAACTAATTTAGAAAAGTAACAATTCTCTATCTAGTTCATTTTTTAAATTTTTAATCTATTATTTACCGTCCATTGAATAATAATTAGGTATACAGATTAAGTAATACACTACAAAGAAGCGTATGGGATAGAACGCTATTGTGCCTTTAGTAGGCTTGACTTTTTAGACATATTTTTGTAATTAAATTTATTCACGATGTAGAATTCGTTGAAATTATTATTTATGTGAAAGATGACGATAATTTGATATCCGTATCTAACTAATTAAATAAAATCTACTTACAAATAAATAAATAATAACTATAGTTTTAAAAAAATTAAAAATAAATGTTATGTAATTACACAAATAGACACCGAAAAAATTTCATTTTGCACATAGCCAATAAATTTAAAGAATTCTACGTAATAAACAAATTCACACAAAAATATATTAAAAAATTTAATCCGTTAAAAGTCAACAATGTAACGTCCCTTTCATGCATATATCATAAAAAGATTAAATCTCGTTCTATAATGAGACCCACTTCTTTTAGAAAATGTATCGAATTATATTTATATTATAAAATATATCACTTTTAATGTTGACATTTGTTCTATGTGACACATTTTCTTTTCTTTTCATTAACTAGTTCTCTCTCTCTCTCTCTTCATTTGTAATTTAAATTTTTTCACACTCTTAATTTTAAATTTCACTTTTTTTAAGTTTCAAATTTAAAATTATTTATATATTTGATTAAATGTGTATATATATATATATATATATTTAATATATATGCAAATCCCTTATTTTGAAAATATAGTTAATTTTATACATTTATTTTTAATTTACATATAACTTTTTTTGTTACTTTTAGTTTAAATTAAGTGTATACTTAATTAAAATATTTTGAATATCTACCTTAATAATTAAAAAATTATTTTTATTTAAATTAATTTAAGTATTAAATTATGTTCAAAGTAATTTTAGACACGGGTAATTACTAGTACATAAATATTACATAAATATTAGGAAGTGTATGGATTGATCCAATTCGCTCAAATTATCAAATTCGTTTTGACCAATTTGATAATTGATAATTATGCCAACAGTTTAATTGGGTGACGATTCTCTTAATTATTTGTTCGCACGATTGATTGGTTACATGTATTGAGCATAGTGACCTATGAACCCATTTGATGAATAAATATTTAGTTTTCAATTTTTGATGCGATTAAGTTTCGTATTGTTTTGATATTTTTGCTTAAAATTTATATAATTTGATCTTTGTATAGTTTAACTGATAATTTTATAAACTCTCAAATTTTAAAATTATCAAAATTAAGTATTCATATTTATAAATGATTGTTATAATTGTAAAAAAAAAATAGAACGGCTTCAATAAAAAGCCCAACATAAATAAGCTTGTATTTGGCTAAATTTTTTTTAATAAGCTTTTTAATTTTTTGACTTTTTTTGTAAAATGATGTAGATGTACAAAGATGTGAAAAGGTCAAATAATTACATTGAAAAGTCAAATAAATGGACTTTTTTTCTAAAGACTTTTAAGAAAAAAATTTAAAAAAAATATTAAACTAAACAAAGACTAAGATTAAATCGCAAAAAATCAAATTATATCCGCTCACTAATTCGTTAATTTTATGGGACAAAACTCGCTAAATTTATTAATCAATTGTGAATATTAATAATCAAATACACGTTACCAAGTAACAAGTTAGCCTTGATTGAAATTTCTACTTTGATTTGATTTTTTAAATTTTAAATTTTTTTTATTTTTTTACCAAACAGACAAGGTAAATTTTTTTTGCACTTTTAGCCAAGTTGCCAATTGGGCCTAAGTATTATTGTATTTTAAAAGTAGTGAGAGTT
Organism: Heliamphora exappendiculata; assembly: GCA_034768845.1. Classification (NCBI taxonomy): domain Eukaryota; kingdom Viridiplantae; phylum Streptophyta; class Magnoliopsida; order Ericales; family Sarraceniaceae; genus Heliamphora; species Heliamphora exappendiculata. The sequence goes on along the minus strand of JAOTRH010000013.1, from coordinate 10,918,366 downwards.
TGAATAGAATATTCTAGGAGTTATGTTTTGATTTGATTTTTTAATTTTTTAAATTTTTTTTTGTATTTTTTTATCAAACGAATAATATTGACTTTATAGTATTTTTAACTAAAAAACCAAAATTATCAATCATAGCCTAAGTATGCGGCGATTATTATTTTTCTTATTAGAGGAAGGTGTTTATATGACTAGTTTATAATTTAACAAAAAATTAATTTTTTGAATTAATATACTTATAATATTTTACTCATTACTTTTAATTTAAATTTATAAATATAGTTTTTACTATATAAATTATAAATTTATAATTTTAATAAAGATTTGATTATGCTAATCACTGCCTATTAGAAAGTTGATAAATTAATTTTTTAATATTAATGTATTTATCAAAGTGGGGCATATTATTTTTATAAAGATATATATTTTACCTTACATGGCATTGATAGATGTCTAACTATAAAAAATTATCTCTATTACTTTGAAAAAAAATCATTGGTTTGACCAACCAACTATGTGAGAAAATAACTTTCATTATTTGATTTTCACCAACTAATTTAGAAAAGTAACAATTCTTTATCTAGTTCAGTTTTGAAATTTTAACCCATTATCTAACTCCCATTGAATATTTATTAGGTATACAGATTAAATAATACACTACAAAGAAACGTCTTCGTACGTATGGTGCCTGTGTGGGATAGAATGCTATTGTGTCTTTAATAGACTTGGCTTTTCGAACATATTTTTATAATTAAATTTGTTTATAATGTAAAGCTCGTTGAGCTTGTTATTTGTGTAAAAAATAACGATGATCTGATATCCGTATCTATCTAATTAAATAAAATTTACTTATAAATAAATAAATAATAAATATTATTTTAAGAACAAAAAATAAAAATAAATGTTATATAATCACACAAATAGACTTCGGATTAAAATTTTATTTTGTACATATTAAAGAATTCGACATGATAAACAAATTTACACATAAAAATATATTAAAAAGTTTAATCCGTTAAAAATTAACAATGTGAAGTCCTTTGCATGCATATCTCACAAAAGAATGGATCTCGTTGTATAATGAGACCCACCTCTTGTAAAAAATATATCGAATTATATTTATATTAAAAAATATAATACTCTTGATATTGATATTTATTCTATCTAACACTCTTTCTTTTCTTCTTTTTTTCTCTCTTTATCTGTAATTTAAAATTTTTCACTATTAATTTTAAATTTCACTTTTTTTTAAGTTTCAAATTCAAAAATTCTTTGTAACTTTGATTAAATATATATATTTTAATATATATGCAAAATCCTTATTTCCAAAATATAGTTAATTTTATACATTTATTTTTAATTTACATATAACTTTTTAGTTACTATTAGTTTAAATTAAGTGTATATTTAATTAAAATATTTTGAATATCTACCGTAACAATTAAAAAAACTATTTTTATTTAAATTAATTTTATTATTAAATTATGTTTAAAGTAATTTTAGGCACGAATAATTACTAGTACATAAATATTATGGAGTGTATGGATTGATCCAATTCGCTCAAATCATTCAATTTATTTCGACTAATTTGATAATTGATAATTTTGCTCACAGTTTAATTAGGTGACGTATCTCTTTTTTTTTTTTGGGCTGTTGAATGATTATAGGTTTTGAGCATAGTAACCCATCGAACACATTATTGTTTTGATATTCTTGCTCAAAATTTATATAATTTGGTCTATTTATAGTTTAACTGGTAATTTTATAAATATTAAAACTTTAAAGTTATCAAAATTAAGTATTCATATTTATAAATGATTATTATAATTGTAAAAAAAATAGAACCGGTTCAATGAAAAGCCCAACATAAATAAGCTTGTGTTTGGCTAAACCTTTTTAATAAGCTTTTTAATTTTTTAATTTTTTTGTAAAAATATGTAGATGTTCAAAGATGTGAAAAGGTCAAATAATTACATTAGAAGGCCAAATAAATGAATTTTTTTTATAGATTTTTAAGCAAATTTTTTTTAAAAAAATTAAGCCAAACAAAAACTAAGATTAAATTGCAAAAAATCAAATCATATCCACTTACGAATTCGTTAAATCTACGGGACAAAACTTGCGAATTTCTTTAATAAATTGTGAATGCCAAAATTAATAATCAAATACACGTTACCAAGTAACAAGTTAGCCTTAATTGATAATATTGATTTTTTAGTTAAAAATGTCAAAAAAATTAATATTATATATTTGATGAAAATTAAAAAAATTAAAAAATTAAAAAGTCAAATTAAAATACAATTTCTTAGAGTATTTTATTAAAACTTTTTTCACTTTTAAAATACAATAATACTTTTATTTATAACTTATTTACTATCATTATTAACTAAATATAATTATTAATATTAAATATGTAAAAATATAAAATTGTCTATTTTGAACAAAAAATAAAAAATTAACTTTTTACTTAAATAACTAACTTAAACAAAAAAATTAGATTAAAAACTAAATTAACAAATAATTTACTTTAAATTCAAATTAAATTTTTAATTAAAAAAAATTTAAACTAATTACTAATCAGACCCTTACATTTGACTAAAATCTACTAAGAAACACCTGTAATCAATACTCAAAACTTGTACTTTTATCTCATAATCATACAATTGACTAAAATCTACAAAGAAACACATGTAATCAATACTCAAAACTTGTACTTTTATCTCATAATCATACTGTAAAGTGTTTGACAAATGTGGTATTTGGGATTGTTGAAACTGATAATTTATAGATCGTAATTTGTAGTAAAAATTATAATTGATAAAAATTATAAATTGTAATTGAAATAGAATAAAAAGTAATAATAATTTGTATAAAAATTTGTAATTATTTAAAATAAATTATAACTTGTAACTAAAATTAGTAAAAAAGAATTAAAAATTAGTAACACTAGCTTTGTCAAACACACTCAAAGTTTTTACTCATAATTTTTAACTTTGTGCTACTGATTTTAATAATAAATTATAAATTTTTTAAACATATTCACAATTTTTATTATAAATTATATATTTTTTTAATTTTAATTTCAAATTAACATATTTATTGAAGAATCGCAACTTCTCTTGTATATCACAATTTAAAAGCTATTAACCTGTCAAACACCCTTTGTAATCATACCAGAAAAGCTAAGGGCTAAGACCCTGTCCTACCACCCACAAAGTACTGATCTGGTGCGTCTTCTCCACCTCGAAGCCTCATTTTCTAGGCTCCTCCTACTCGTAGCCTACGAATCACAACACATCTTGTCGCGTTCCCTCTATCTCTTTCTCTCTCTACACCAGGCTACCAGCTCTTCGTCATCTCCTCCGATCAACTCCGATTCGCGTAACTCGCACCGGCATCCCTGCTAAGGAAGACGAAGACGACGTCTGAGTGCATTACTTCCAAGTTTCTGCTACTAAACAGTTGCCCACAAATCCACAAAGTACGCTCCGCTATCTTATATACATGTTAATTACGCAATTATATGTATAGATACCTGCTTAACTACTCTATTTCCCCCTTCAGTTCTTCAGAACATTGGATCAAGAATGTAATATCAAGTGTGTCTTTATAGAACTGATTAGTTTTCGGTCGAATTCTTTGATTTTTCTTGAATTTGAATTCTTGGTTTTTTTTTTGTTGGTTTTGTCTGACTTCACGTCAATAGTTGCTGCAATTTACTTCGTATTATGAACGGATAAGGTCTTTGTAGAATCTGATGATTTTTCTTGCGTCTTGTCAGATTTGGCTTTATTTTTCTCGAAGTTTCTAATTGGAGGATTACCTGAGTGAATTGCTTTACCAATTGGGCACATTGCTTGTCGAATTCTTGGATTGGGGTTGCTTATTGTTGAAGCGGAGTACAGTCGTTGATGCTTGCGGATTGGTTTGTTTATATACTCAACTGTATTGAACTTGAAACTGATGAAGCTCTCGGCAATTCTGGTATCTGGGCTTTTCACTGGGTGCTGGTTTCAGTGATGGGTTGTGTTTATTCAAGGGCCTGCATTGGTGAGATATGTGCACCTAAAGATGTCAAGGTTAGAGAAAGTGAAAATGTGAGGGCAGATGAGTTTCCTGTGTTTTCACCTGATTCTTCAGATGGCCAAGAACTAGAATTTAGAGATCAATTGAACGAGCTTGGGGTAACTAGGGATTCAGAAGTGGGTATCACTAGGCTTTCTAGGGTTTCCTCGCAGTTTCTGCCTCCGGAAGGGTCACGGACGGTTAAGATTCCGTCGGCGGGGAACTATGAATTACAATTCTCATATTTATGTCAGAGAGGATATTACCCTGATGCCCTTGATAAAGCTAATCAAGATAGTTTTTGCATCCACACTCCATTTGGGACAAACCCTGATGACCATTTCTTCGGGGTTTTTGATGGGCATGGAGAATTTGGGGCTCAATGCTCACAGTATGTGAAGCAAAAGTTGTGTGAGAACTTGCTTAGGAATAGCCGATTTCATACGGATGCTGTCGAGGCATGTCATGCTGCATTCTTGGCAACAAATTCACAGTTGCATGCTGACAATTTGGATGATAGTATGAGTGGGACAACTGCAATTACCATATTAGTCCGTGGTAGGACACTCTATGTAGCCAATTCAGGTGATTCTAGGGCTATTATAGCTGAGAGAAGAGGGCAAGATATTGTAGCTATTGACCTATCAATTGATCAAACTCCATTTCGGGTCGATGAACTTGAACGGGTCAAGCATTGTGGTGCAAGAGTTCTCACTTTGGATCAGATTGAAGGGCTGAAAAACCCAGATGTGCAGTGTTGGGGTACTGAAGAAGGTGATGATGGTGATCCTCCTAGACTTTGGGTGGAAAATGGGATGTATCCTGGTACGGCCTTTACAAGAAGTATAGGCGATTCTATTGCTGAGACAATTGGGGTTGTTGCAAATCCTGAAATTGTTGTTTTGGAGCTTACACCAGATCATCCTTTCTTTGTAATTGCAAGTGATGGGGTGTTTGAGTTCCTCTCTAGCCAGACTGTGGTTGATATGGTGAGGTATCCTTTTCTTATCTTGTTTGTGTTTGGATGCTGCTGCTCTTTTATTCTACATGGTCATGGTCTTAATGATATAGTTTAAACCCCTGTTTATGTTAACTCTCAAACTCACGTATTTGTACTATTCCTTGAGTTACCATGAAGCTATGGCTCTTGACTTTAGATTTGGGGATTTTCACCACTGCTGATGTTATTGAATTTGAGAAGTATAATGTCACTGACTCATTTTTATATATAGCGTATGTGACCGGCCAGTGAGTCAAAACCCATCAAAGGCCTCTTTCTTTATTTATTTTCTATTCCTTATTTTGATATTTGTCGACTGAACTTTTTTTTTATTTTTTTAAAATTTTTTTTAAATGATCTCATTCAAGTCATTTCAAATTTGGAAACCAAAGTAACTTATTCATTGAAAGAAATTATTTTCCAATAAACATTCCCAGTAAGTCATTTCAAAAGCCCTAGAGCTTCTAACAGTGCATTCGACATTCAAACATTACAACTGGATACAAGAATTGAAATGCAATACATAAATTGAACTAAACTCTAAACTTTTTTTTTTGGCTACCACTTTCTTCATTCCATCATGCGTCACCTGAAATGTTTCAACGTTCATTAGTATAGCTAGTGTGAATTTAAAGATATTAAGATTTCTAATTTGCCATGAATTATCCAAGTTTAACTTTATATAGTTAAAACCTTTTTATTTTGTACTAAACATCAAACTGATTTCCATCCTTATTCAATTCAACCCTCGGTATTTTTCTGCCCCCGAGTCGGAACCTTTCGGTATTATTGTCCTTTTTTTCCAAGTAGGGACCTTTGGTATTATTTTTCTGTCCCCCTAGAGTAGGGACATTTTGGTGTTATTTTCCTGTCCCTCCGAGTAGGGACCTTTCGGTATTCTTTTTATGTCCCCCCGAGTAGGGACTTTTGGTATTTTTTTTCCGTCCCCCCAGAGTAGGAACCTTTGGTATTTTTTTCTTGTCCCCCCCGAGTATGGGATCTTCTGGTGTTATTTTCCTATCCCCCGAGTAGTTCCCGTCTCCCCAGAGTAGGGACCTTTCGGTGTTATTTTCTTGTCCCCCCGAGTAGGGACCTTTTGGTATTCTTTTCCTGTACCCCCGAGTAAGGACCTTTGGTATTCTTTTCCCGTTCCCCCAGAGTAGGGACCTTTCGGTATTCTTTTTCTGTCCCCCCCGAGTAGGGATCTTTCGGTGTTATTTTTCTGTCCCACCGAGTAGGGACTTTTGGTATTCTTTTCTCGTCCCCCTAGAGTAGGGACCTTTCTGTATTCTTTTCCTGTCCCCCCGAGTAGAGACTTTTGGTATTCTTTTTCCGTTCCCCCAAAGTAGGGACCTTTCGGTATTCCTTTCCTGTCCCCCCGAGTAGGGACCTTTCGGTATCTTTACTATCCCCCGAGTCGGGACCTTCCGAACTTTTATCAGTACATTTATTGTGTATTCAAAACTCATGTATACTAAGGCTCACTAGCCCAAAAAATATAATAGACATTCATGACTTAGTTTTCATTTTGAGATCTCATAACATGTGAATAAAAGATAAGAAAACAAAATATCTAGGAACTCACCTGAATTGGCAGAATTTTATTTGCGATTCCTTCAAAACTCCAAATCTAAAATAACAAGTGTAAAATATTTTAGCCACTTAAT
>JAOTRH010000013.1:10871515-10895735 GCA_034768845.1 Heliamphora exappendiculata | reverse complement strand
AGTAACATAAAAACATAAAATTTAATTTATTAATTTATTTTTATTTTTAAGTTTTTAATTTTGATAAAAAAACTTATAAAAATTAATTATTTTTATCAAAATTAAAAACTTAAAAATAAAAATAAATTAATAAATTAAAATTTGTGTTTTTATGTTACTTATTTTTGTATTTAGTAATTTTTTATTTTTTAATTAAAAAATTTTAAATAAGATTTTATAATTAAATAAAAAAATTAAAAACATTAAAAACACTGTTGAAACAGTGTTTCCGTCCAAAAGTTAACGGAAAGTTAACGTTGGGACCTAAGCGTTATAAAAATAAAAATATAAGAAAGTGCAGTGATATTTCAAAAAATAGAAGAGGTGTCAGTGTTATTATCCTTAAATACGAGGAATGTAAGTGTAATTTACCCTTAATTCTTTCTAATTTTTTAAGTTTTTATTTTTTTTGTAAAAAGAGTTAAGTTGAATTTTATTATATTTTTATATTTTTCTTATGTTTTAACAAAAAAATTTAAAATTGAATTTTCAATAAACGGAAGCATCCCGCTCAGCTCGGTAAGAGTGGGAGATAGACTGATTTGGCATTTCACCAAAGACGGGATATATACTGTTAGGTCAGGGTATTTCACCATCATGAAGAACCATTGAGGAGAAGCACAGTGCTCTGACACAAGTCCAATAAACAAGTTCTGAAAAGAGTTGTGGGTCTTAAAAATTTCGAACAAGGTCAAGATTTTTATTTGGAGAGTAGCGTCAGATATTCTTCCAATTAAGTACAATCTTATTAAACGAAAAATAGTGGTAGATCCCAGGTGTGCACTGTGTAGGGAACTAGGGGAGACTACAACACATATCCTATTTGTTTGCAAGTGCACCACGAAGGTTTGGGAAGAGACTTAGGGACTTTGTTTATGGGGGAGAGGTGGGCAAGAGGGAAATGCCAGACAATGCCTGGAAGATGCTTTTGAGTTATTAGGGGAATAGCGGCGGCCATGACTTGCATGATTTTGTGGTATATTTGGCAATTGAGGAATAACATGCTGTTTGGGGGCATAGGCAAAACTCCAATTGCGATGGAGAACATATGTTAGAATATCAAAAAGCTGCATCATAGGGATAGAAAGCACAAAGTGCCCAAAAAGTAGTTGAGAGATGGACCCCTCTCATACTAGGTACATACAAAATCAATTTTGACGGGGCAAAAAACAATAAAGGGATGGCTGGTTTATGAGTCACTATTTGAGATTGAAATGAGAATGTGGTTATGTCTGCAGCAGAAAAAGTGCCATTTGTATAAGACGTGGACCACATTGAATGCTTGGGGGCAGTTAAGGTTGCAGAGTGGGCATATCAGCTGGGTCTACAAGATGTCCATGTGGAGGGTGACTCGTTTAATATAATCAACGCGTTGGGACAGAAGGAGGTGAACTTATTACACATAGGAGGCTTAGTGGAAGGAATTCAGTATGCCACGGCAGACTTTCGGACAATCATATACTCACACATACACTGTCAAAGAAATCCTATAGCACACGCTCTCGCAAGGAAAGCTCTAGAGCTAGAGGGAAGTTATACATGGACAAAGGAAGCCCCGGAAGTCATGAGAGATTTGGTGGAGAGAGAAGCTAGGCGTGTTTCCTAGTCTTATTTTGAGGCTCTTTATCCCGTTTTATTTTACCTTGTTTCTTCTGTTTGGTTTTCTATCAAAAATAAAAAAAAACTAAGCTTTAACTCGCGCACACAAGTGCGCATTCTTTGGTGATTCTATTCGATCGAAAATTTCGAGAGCTATACACTTTGCCTTTTTTTCTCTCTTTGTTTTAAAATAGGTTTAGTTTGTTTCACCTCTGAAATTTTTTACTCAGTTGTTATTTTATTCATCAAATCTCATCCTAAATTTTATTACCATTTGCATAATGAAGTTTGTTATTTCTTAAAAGAAAAAGATTAAAATGAGCGTTTATTAAAAAATAAAATAAATAAATAAATAAACAGAAAACAAAAAACAAAGGACAAAGAAGGAAAAAGCTTTTGTACCTCTAGAAGATCTATGCACTATGAGAAAATCAATAAACTGGTGACAAGCATGATATGGAGTTTATGTGATAAAATGGAAAAAATTAAATGAAAGAAATGTATGTGTTCCCCTCTTCTTCAACACTATAAACACTACTTAAATAATATAAAAACTACTAAATGGGGCTGAGAATTTTCATGTGTTGTATTCCATCTCTCTAACTCTAGTGTAATTATTTGATATTTTTGAAATTTTATATGATATTATTTATGTTGTATTTTTATTTAATAATATAGCAAAAAATATTTTGTATAGAATAGTATTGGCTCACATTTGTTGAGTGATAGAAAACAAAAATGATTTGAAGTGCATCGCATATTTTTATTTGTTGAGAGGATCACATAAATAATGTAACCTAATAGTCGAGAAGTACCAAATAATTTCCCCTGAATCTATACGTTCAGTTCTTGTCTTGTGTTCTGTGATTGCTGAGACCTTTCTTCTCTATTAGCAAACCATTGAACTGTTCTTCGCGCAATCGGCAACCAAACCCTCTTCAATCTCTCTTCCTTGGCAGCATTTTCAGAAAGAGAAGATTCTCTAACACTGTTCTTAGTCATCATCAATTCTCTGAACCTTGGATGAACTGTTATCTCTGACATGGATCTCTTATCAGTTTGATTCAAAACTCTCGATTCGTATCTTGGATTGGGTTTTGAATCTGAAATGGTATTATTAATTGAAGAACTTCCTGATAATGGCAACGAATCATTCTGCTTCATCTTACGGATGACCTTGTTTTCAAAAACCCTTTTCCTCTCCATCTCTTCCTTGATCTTCATGATTAGACGACCGTCTTCAATCGAATCAATCTCCCGTCGGTTCGAAGATGGTTCGGTGTTTGAATCTAATGAAGCGAATCGATTGTTCGATATAGAACCGATCATCTGTGAATTCAAAAACATGAGGTCAGAGGAGCTCAGGTTGCTCCATCGGTTCTGGAGCAAAACAATAGAATCAGACACAATGATCTTGTGGTTGAACTTGTGGTGAAGAAATTTTTGATCGTCATCAAAATTACAAAAATTCTCCTTAATCGGCAATTCATCTTCCTTCTTCCCTCTATCAATTCTCCTGAAACTGCTTCCAATACTGAATCTCGACGACCCGGGACGATGATCCTCTTCTCTCTGAACAAAGAGCTCGACATTGGAATCCCCCCCGCCGCGCGGCTCCGACTGGTTCGACAAGAACCTCAAACTGTTCGATAATGTCAACAAAGCAAGATCATCAGCGCTTACCTTCCGCCTGCAAAGAGGGCAACTGGAGTGTTTCTCGAGCCACTGATCGACACAATTGATGTGAAAAGCGTGCTTGCACTTGGGAAGCAATCGAAGAATCTCAATATCTTCGAATCTCGAGAGACAAACTGAACATTCGAGACCTTCCCTCGACCCTCTGAGCGAAGAGAATCGAAAGAAAGGAAGCGATTGGATCACCGTCTTGTCGATTCCGGAGAATCGAGACCCAGATCGTATAAACCCGTCGAGGCTCTGCTGCTGATTGTTATGAACAGAAGAAGAAGTTCTGTGGCACAATTTCGCGTACAGGAGGAGGACAAACGTTAAGGAGAACATGACGGCCAAGATGCCGATGACGACGGCGAGGCTGGGCTGGAAATTGGTGAGATCGTCGTTTTGGGAAGTGGGACTGCCCTGGTTGGAGACAGGTTGGGATTGAACATGGAGGAAGAAGATGGAAAGGAGGAGGAAAAAGAGAAGATTCAGATGATTCATGGGAAGAATATTATGTTTGAAGAGCAGGGACCGCCGGAAAATGTGAAATCTTCTTTGTGTGGGAAAGAAGGATTTTGAAAGTCAATATATACAAGGAGTAATTGTTAGGTCATTTCGGCTAATTTGACATTGTTTATATAGTAATTTTATTTAATAAAGTAATACAAATATTTTAAATAAAATAATATTAGTATATTTTTATTAAATTAATAAAAGATAAGAATAATTTATTTAATATGTATCGAATATTTTTTTATACAAAAATAGCAATAAGTAACTATAATTTGTCACATATAAAAGGGGTATAATTTGGGATTGGTTTGTTATGCATGAATCTTTTTATATGCCTTCCCCAAAAGGGTATCCTAATAGTTTGGCAGGTTTCTTGGGTTTTTTTTTCCAAGGGTTGTTCTTGTGTGACCTAGTTTGAGAAAATATCTTGTGTTTTTTTTTTTTTCAAAAATCATAAAACTTGGAATTCAATAGTGGTGAAGAAGTGGAGAGGTTTAGAAGGTGATTAGCAATTAGTTTAAAAGTTTTATTAATTTTTTTTTTTGGTCTTTTCATGTTTTTAATTTTTTTGATTGATTTATATTTTTAGTTAAAAAATTAAATTAAATTTAATGTATGTTATTTGATAAATTAATTTTTAAGTTAATATTTTTAAAATTGGTAAATTGAGTAATAAGTTAATTTTTTATTTAAATAGAATATTGTTATCCTTTTATATAGTAAATTAGAATGATTTGACAAGTACTAAACGAGAGGACTGATAGAAGAGGTTAAGAATTTGGTGAAAGAAAGACAAGGGTCCAAAAGACAAAGAGGAGCCATAAATGGAGTAGAGCTAATAGTTCTTGAACATACATAGTTAGCATTTCTGAGTAAATAAAATATTTATTAAGGGTATTATTGTATTTTAGAATGAAATAAAAATTTAAATAAAATATTTTAATAATTAGTATTTTAATTTTAAAATTTTTTGTCAAATGGGCTATGGTGATTTCTTTTTTTCTTTTTTTCTTTTTTTTTTTGTACGTGTTTTAACGGAAAAAAAACTTAAAAACTTGTGTTGCCTATAAGCGCGATATAGTTTATATATAAACAATTGACTTTTAATGAAAGGGATGAATAATTCTTATAATCTTCTAATGGCTGAATATTAGTTTTTTTTAAAAAAAATTTATGATATCAAGTTTATAAAATTTAAAATATTTAAAGTTAATACCGCTATAAGTACAAAAAATCTCAAATCTTAAAGAGGTGGTCGCTGTCTTTAGATCCGTCTATAATTTTATAGGATTATAAATATTCATACACATTTGACTTTTTATTTTGTCGGCATTATAAAAAAAAAGAACGGATACAAGATTTTTATTTATTGGGGACGAATGATTTTTACAATCTCTAAAAAGGTAAATATTAAATTTAAAAAAAACAACAACTAAGGATAGCAAGTTAATATAACTTAAAATATTTAGAAATTAAAAAATATTTAAAATTAATGCTATCATAATTATGAATAAAAAAAGAGGTTAGGGAGCCAGTCGCCCCAAACGCTATAAGATAATTCTGTTTATCATTGTTTCTTTTGATTTTTTTTAATTTGTCAAATCGATTCAATGAAATGAACCAATAAAATAAAAAAATTAATCAAAAAATAAATTTTTTTATTAAAGACAAAACTAAACAACATAAAATTTTATTTTATTGGCTTATTTTGATTTTTTTTCTGAACACTTTTTATATTTAAAGCAATTTTCTTATATTTTCAGTTCGTCTCGATGAGATAAATTAAAAAGTATAAAATTTTAATTAAATAATAATTTTTTTTATTATTAAAAACAAAAATTAATGATGTATTCGATAAAATATGCTCAAATCAAATTACAATGGATTTCAGACATGTACTCTAAATTAGCTAAAAGAATTTATTTATAAAAATATCATTTGATAGACATATTCTTAAATTAATATTTTTGAATTTGATATCTACTAAATAAGATCAATAAAAAAAATTTAATCTACTAAATAAAACGATTTATTAAGAAAATTTTGAAAGACAAAAATCTCTTTTAGTTCTAATCTTTTTTACAATATCATTCTCTATTATTATTCCAACAATATATTATGACACTTTAGGTAACTTGTTTATTTGACCATTTGTTTATTAATAAATAAGTAAAAATATGAATAAATAACTTTGTTTGGTTCAATTGGCTTATTTTGACTTATTTACTTATACCTTACTTTTTAAGGAGTAAATGATCAAAGTTGCCATGCGTGCAATCAAAAAATTCAATTTTAAATGTTATTAGTTTTAGTTTTGAGTAAAATAAGCAGTGATATGTAAAGAATTTCTCAACATTCACAAGATTTTTAATAAAATAAAATAAAAAATTTCTCACCATTTTGAATAAAATATTAGTATTATACAATGAGAAGTTCCTCATCCCTTATTAAGGAATAAGGGAATTCTTATGTAAAAGTAATTCTATATTTTTATTATGTTTGCTCCTAAATACAATAGTGTAAGTACTTTATTTTTACTTTGATGCTTATTATTAAAAAATTAAGTATCATACCTTATTGAATAGTATGATAAAAAATTTCATATATGAATACTAATGTATTTAAAAAAACTATTGCATTAATATTTTCTGTTATTATTTTATAAAAAGAGAATATATTAAGTTTTAGTTTTTAAAAATTAAATCTTAGTCATATAAGTAATCTTTCAATTCTATGTAAAAATTAAATCTGATCAAATGAGCATTTATGGATGGGAAAGTGTTGTTATTTGAATAAAATAAAATAAAATTTAACTTTTTAAAATATTAGTAATACAAGTAATTTATCAATTCTACATTAATACAAAGTATGATAAATTTCTCATATATTTGTCGTAAATCACGAGAAATTTTTTACACATATTTTTTTAGATTAATTATTTTTAAATTTGAGTGAAATGAACACTAATGTATATATGACAAAGTTTTCAGTGTTATTATTGTATTTTCTTTAGATATTAAAAATATCTCAGTTTACATGATGCAAAAAATGAAAGATTTCTCAAAATTTGACTTAGGCTGTGAGAAATTTTTTATACATATAGCTTTTAGTTATGATATTGGTCTTGTTTGGAAATTTTGCTTATTTGTTTATTTATTTATTAGCAAATAAGTCAATTTGTTAATAAACCACTTCGTTTGTGTGAAGTTGCTTATTTGCTTATTTAGTTATCTAAACGAGTTTATTTATTTATTTACTTATTTAGCTACCCAAACGAGTTTATTTGCTTATTTGCTTATTTGTTTTGGCTTATTTAACTATCCAAACGATGTGACTTTTTTTACTTATAAGCTAATAAACAAATAAATAACTTTGTCCAAACGGGGTATTATTAGTTTTAAATAAAATGAATACTTATGTATAATAAATTTCTCAGTATTTAAAAAATTTCAACACAATAAAACCTTGTATACATAGGTATGAAGAAAAACCTAAAACATTTAAGATGTATTTAGAACTTTTTAAATTGAATAAAAAAATAAAAATTTATAAAAACAGAGTAATGTATTGTTTGAGTTGAAAGAAAGAAGAAAAAAAGAAGAAGAAGAAGAAGAAGAAGAAGAAGAAAATAATGAAAAAAATAAAAGGAAAACAAAAGAAGAGGACCCTAATGAGATTTTAAAAAAAAAGAATATAGAGATATCTAGTGCGATATGTTCAAAAATTATATTTAAAATAAACAAAATCGAGTCATAAGTTGACTTATTATTGCTTTTTAAATTTTTGTTTAAAGATAATAAGCTTTTTGAGTGGTTTATTTAAATAAAAAAAGACTAATCAGGGGTTAATGATTAATAGACAAATAATTTATTAATATTTTTACAAAAATATATTTATATTTGTACAAAGTGTTTTTTTGTTAAAAAAAGTATACTAATATTAGTAAAAATGTATTAAAATAACACTTTTTTGACATTATTTGCTAACTAACCAATATTTTATTGGGCAAGATCGTATATAAAAAAGGTAGTAGCTTACAGAGTTTATTGCCAAAGTATTAAATTGACTTATTGTATTTTAAGTCAATAAATAAACTTAAATAAGTTTATAAAAAAGAGTTTTACCAAGCGATTCTTGATTCTTTAAAATCTATTTATTTATTTTTATATAATTGTATATTTAATGTGTATATTGTTTGATAGATTATTATGAATTTTTTTAAATAAATTTTATAAAAAAATAAATATAAAAAATAAAAACTAGGACACGTTTTAAAATTTATAATACAAATTAATGATATACATTTCGGTGAACTTCGGTGATTAAATTTCGGTTACTCTAGCAAGGATTTTTTCAAAATTTAGGTTGGTCCTTTTTCTGCATGTTGGATAACATTAATGAGAGGCATAATCATGATTATGAAAGGTGGCTGCCCCGATTATCTAAGTTTTGATTTTTTTAAAATTTTTTATAATATAGTAATATTTATTCTAAATATTGGTTACATAGATTTGTCTTTCTAAATTTTTTTAAAAATCTAAATGGAATAATTAATAGAAGTTCAATTGTTAAACTTAGTGCACTTAGTTTGCTTTAATTTTTTTTTAAGTTCTTAGGTCTACGGTTTTAAAAATTTTAAAATTTAAGATTCTCTAATTTAATACTAGGTGATTTTATAGATAAAATTATCCTTATTACTTAGTACGCACACTCTTTTAATTATTTAGTGCACACTTCTTGTCTCTTCACCTCTCTCAACTCTAGCGCGACTATTTTTTGATGACAATTTTTTGGCTATTTCTCAACAAACTTTGTTCGATGATGTCCCGTCGACAGTTCTCCCGCGAATCCTAATGGCCTCTGATAACATTTCCGATAACTCACAAAATAGATAAAGTTTTATTGTTTGCTGTATTCAAATAGTAAATTATCTCTGATTGCTCAAACACGAGTCGTATTAAACATAAATTTCATTGTTCACTATATTCGAACAACAAAATTTATCTTATTTATAAAATTATATTATATTTACCATCATAATTTCATTCGCTATCAAGACAACATATAATAGTAAATGTTCACTTTTATGTATTCAAACAGTTAAAATTATCTCTAAGTTAATTAAAATCACCAGATATTGTCTACAAAGAGTCGCCATGTATAGTTATTAGAAAGTCATCCGAGTTGGCCACTAAAAAGTAGTTGCTGAATGAAGTGTCAAGGTGGATGGATGGATGGATATTTAGAGTGGTGAAGGTATTTTAATCCAATTTAATCACCCAATAGATCTAAAGAATAGTTTTTTTTTAATGATCTAATATCGTATGAAATGTTTATTATAGACCTTATCTAAAAGCTCAAATTTAAAATCTAATCATTAAAAATTCGTTAAATTTTTTTTTTTTAAATTAAAATTTTAGATCCGTTCACGATGGACGATATTTATGGATGCCAATCAAAAGTCAAGATAAATTGCCTCACAAACTCACAAGTTTCTTGAAATTGCCAGAAAGTCAAAAGAGTAGATCCAATTCCAAGCTACTTGTGCATGAATGATCCTACAGCTTCAGAAGAGAAGAAAAATGGACCCAACAGTATTGGCAATTATCTAAATAAAAATATAATTAAAGTCAGCAAAGTACTTACTTGAACCTCAAACTTCAAGATTTTCTAGAGTAGTTCTTATCTTACTCTAGAAGAATAAACATGCAATAGATAGACTAATGTCATTAGGACTCTTGTGAAACTCAAATAAATAAATAAATAAATAAATAAATAATAATAATAATAAAAATTAGAACCAGTGTTTGTGCATATCTGGTTTGGGATAAATTTTGGCTTTTTGTTTTTTGCCTTTTTCTAGATTTTAAAAAATAGTTAAAAAATTTTACTTTTTTAATTTATCTTGATGAGAGGATTCAAATAAATAAGTTTTCGTAATCAAGAGAATTTTTTTTTACTAAAAATAAAAATAAATAAAAATAAAATTTAACTTGTTGACTTATTTTATTTAATTTGTTTATTTTTATTTTTATTAATTTTTTTTATCAATTTATTTCAGTCTTCACAATCGATCTTATCAGTTTTCTCCTGACTCAAGTGGTCTAACAGAAAATTACCTTTTGGTCCCATGGAATCAATGAAGACATTATTATTGACGACAATACTCGCAACGGTAGCATTTGTAGGAGACCATCAATTTTGTTTGTAACGACACAAATAGGAATAGTGTTTCTTACCTGTTATAAGATTTTGAAGGACGAGCGGCAATAGCCACTACTCAGTTTGTATAGAGATTGAAAGACAAAAATGCCCATACAAGAAAAGCCAAACATATAAGGGTGCGCTTGGTTGCGTTTTTTAAAATTATAATTTAAAAATTATTTTTTAAAAATAAATTTGGAAAATGAATTTATAATATTTTAGAAAAAAAAAATGCATTTAGTGTACTACTTTTAAAATTTTTAAATTTAACTCTAATCCTAACTCTAATCCTAACGCTTGATGGCCTTAAATCAAGAAAAAGAAGAGAAAATAACAACTGAGATACCGACGGCGGAGATGCCGGTGACGATTGTGACAACGACCATTGAAAGGATAGCTGAGAGGATGACGACGATCTGAGAGGACGGTCACGACTAAGAGAAGAGGACGCTGACGAAGGATGGAAAACGATAATGATTGAAAGGAGAGGATGATAACGACTGAGAGATTTAATTCGTCGATTTGAGAGGACGACGATGAGAACGACTGAGAGATTTGGCTCGTCAATTTTGATAAAACAATGATGAGATTTGGCTCGACAACGACGGTGACAACAATTGAAATCTGACTCGACGACGATGAAGATTGAGCTCACGATGGACTTCTCTTTTATTTTGAGAAATTTGGGGAAAAAAATGTACTTGAACAACTGAAAATAATTTTTAATTATTTTCAAAATTTTCTGTTTTAAAGCTATTTTCTAACTCATTTTTTTGGAAATTATTTTGTAAAAATTGTTAATAAATGCATTTTCATTATTTTCAGATAACAAATTTCATAAAAGCAAAAATAAAAAATGTAACCAAACAGGCCCTAACATATTGTGTGTGGCATTAACACTACCTTTAAAAAACGAATAAAATATACTTACGTATGTGAGTACGTATGTCTATATAGATATACATAACAAATTGAATATAATTTATATGCTCTTTTCCTTAGTTAAGTCTGTTATAGCAGTTAGCAGTCAGTTAAAAAACAGAGAACTAGGGTCCAAATTCTTTTAGGAGGCATTTACTTTTAAATCACCGAAACTAAATTTTGGAAGGAATAAATGGCAAAGAAAAGAGAAAAGAAAAAAAAAATACAGACATATAATAGTAGTGTTTGACGTTACTAAAATTAATTATTTATAGATTGTAATTAAAAAAATAATAATTATAATATTAAAAAAATAATTTAAAATTATTTTTAATATAAATAAAAATTGGTTGAAGATGGTAATTTAATAGTTTACCATTATAGGAATATATACTTTCTTGACACCTATTCAGTCTGAATAAACGTGTCTCTTTGTTTCGTAACTATTTTAAATAATTATGAATTCTTCTATATATATATATATATATCGTATTGGTCTTTTAGTTTTAAATAAAATTTACATTGAATACATTACAAATATATTGTCGGATTTCGTGTAAAGAAAGTACAAAAATATGATTCGATTCGCCAAATTCACGGATCAATTGTAATGTTTATTACTATCAAATTTAAATTATTATATTATAAAAAATAAATATTCGTAACACTATAAACACCGTAGCAAATACGATTTATTTTATGGGCAAGGGTTTATTACTATAATAGGAAGCAACATCAAACCGCACCAACATCCGGAAGGGTTTCCTAGGGGTGCACATGGAGGTGGGAGAGCGTGCGTACATAGGGGAAATTTTATATATTAACGGCTTTGTTTGGGCTAAATTTTGTAAATTTTATTTATTTTTGTTTTTTATAAATTTTTTTTTAAAAAAAATCTAATTATTTTTCTTTCTTTTTTGAATTGTCTAAATGAAATAAATTTAAAAAATAAAAAAATCACTAAAGACAAAAATAAATAATATAAAATTTAGTTTATTAGTTTATTTTGATTTATTTTTATCTTTTTTGAACTTTGTTCATTTTTTGATAAATTTTTTTTTTATTTTTTTAATTCATTTTATTAAAAAAAAAATATAAAAATATAATAATTTCATTAAACGATCAAAACAAAATTTATTAATAACACAAATAAACCAAAAGCAAATAAGCAATTATTGGAAACAGAAACAGTCAAATTTTTAGTATGTAGACGTAGAATGACAGAAGCCATGACAGATAATGCATGCATGCTTGAACCATACGAAAATATTTAAATATTTTCTTTTTTTTCTTTTTCTTTTTTAAATCTGCTAAATATTTTAATATATCTTTTCAAACAGCTATTTGCCTTTGGCGTGTGCAATTTTGATAGCCGCCTGAAACAAACTAAAAACCTTCTTACCGAGCGTTAAGGTTGTCCCATCCTGTGGAGTAATTATTCGATGGTTTGGGGGTATTTATATGATATTATTTGCATAATATTTTTATTTAAAAATTTAATAAAAAATATTTGGAGTGTAATAATATTAATTTACTTTTATTTGGTAAATAAAAAATAAAAATAACCTACGCAATATATATAAGAACCTTTTAATTTATTAAAACTACTACTACATGATATTACTTATATAATATTACCAAAATGACTTATAATAATCGCCCAACTTGACCTCATGCAAAACACTAAAGAATATTTTATTTTGAAATAAAATATTACACTTATTTTTAGTAGTGGTGGCGACAACGGTAGCGCCGTAGCAGAATAGTGATAGCGTCAGCAATTTTTAAATTTTTTTAAAAATATATTTTTTAAGAATGATCCAAACACCAATAAATAAATAAATACATATATGTATATATATATATATATATATATATATGGATGTATTTTTGTAAAATAATTTTACATAAAAAAAACTCTTAGGAAATTGATAAAACTACTAATCTAACTAATCTACTGAAATCGAAAAAAAAAAAAAACTAACCTACTAATCGCTGCCTTTGGCAAAAAATAATTTTAAAAAAATGTATATTTGAATCAAACTGTATAGCGTATACACCTTGCTATATGTTCCGCTAGTTGACGTAAATTCTCCGGCACCGATCAATCTCTACCACGACGGCAACCAGAGTCAATGACCACCGTCGGCAAAGTGAAGTATGGCCACATTGTCATCACTCAAAATCAAATACAAGAGGTCAATGTTCAACATAAATAGACAATATAGAAAATGAAGAGGGGCAAATTTGACAAAGCAAGTACATCCTCAAATAACTCATATAAAACATGTGCATGGAACAAAAGACCTTTCTTTTCCTAACAATTCCTAGCTCAAATTTCCTGAATGAAGACCTTTCTTTTCCCCAACAATTTCCTAGCTCAAATTTCCTTCATTCATGCAGACCTATCTGTTTGGAAGTATCATTACTTTTTATTTTATTTTATTTTATGTCTTAGGGTGTTTGAGCCCACTTACGTGTACTTTGACTAATTCCTAAAAAATTAATCCCGCTGTCCACTCACATAAGACTCAATTAAAATCGAAACTTTGTCTTGTATGAACTTTGGCCCCAAAGAGTTTGTTAGAAAAAAAAGTAGATTTTGAATAAAGTTAGAATATAATTTTTAGTTAACTTTAAAACTAAATATTTTTGAATTGAATTAATTTTTTTAGATAATTCAAAATTTTAATTTGTTTATCTCCACAAATAGAATAACCATGTACTTTGTGGCATTCAAAACTATTAATGGGTGAATAAGAAATTGACTTTAAAAGTGTGACATTAAAGATGGTAACATGATGGTAACTTGCTTTCATCCCACATTAGTTAGACGATAATTGGGAGAGTGGCTTATATAAGCCAAGATTGGCTTAAAAACGTGTGTTCCTCGGGGATAACTAATTTTGTGGAAGGGAGAGGACTTATCCAATGGAGGGGGCCCAATTCAAACCCCACACACGCCACCCGTCCAACCAGCTGAGTCACGGGCTATTATCTTTTTATAAAAAAATTATTCATTTAATTTTTTTAATTTAAAATTTAATTATTTAAATTATTGAATTTAAAGTTAGCCTTATACTAACCGAATCGTTGGAGGGTTCGAATCGGGATCGTTGGAAGCATACTATTACTGTTCATGCATGTTAGACGATTCAATCGCTAGACCGAACCAGTGTCGTTTTGGTTCGGTTAAACCGAACCGTCATCTTCAACACTTATAAAAAGGTTGTTCCAAACCCAGTTTTTGCATCCAATTTCCTTTTCTCTGTTTTCTCCATAACCGAGTTTTTGCTTCCTCCATTGCCGCACATTTTTTCGGAGAAAGTTCATCACAACAAGGTTCGATGTGTGTGTCGTATGTCTAACTTCATCTGCACACTTGACAATTATTTCATCTCAGAGGCAGACACTCATTACAACGCAAACACCAATATGTGGGCGCAATCTGTCTTAAGAAGACAACGTCGAACGTTGAACTCGATTGCAACTTTTGTTCTCTAAGAGTTTCGATTTATTTCTGTTCTGTTTCGGATTTCTAATTAATTCTGATCCGCTTATTTTTTATAACACAGTTTCGTTCTAAATTATTTTCCGTTCTTAGTTTCTGTTTTTGCACACCGAAAACAAGTTTAGAATACAATGCTTTAATTCTGTTTGTTTCTGTACTGGTTTTATATAGCAATGTTCTAATTCTGTCTCTATTTTACAAAACCTGCTCTGTTTTTATTTTACTGTTCTGCTCCAGATCTATTTTTTCAAAAAAATCAAAAACTGTGTTTTGTTTTTAATTATCAGTTTGGAATATTATTATTATCTGTATCTGCTACTTTATTCTGTACATCAAAAAATAGATTTCAAAATATATTCTGTTTTGTTTTCCCGAAATTAATTAAAAATTTTGGATGCTGTAATTTTATTAATACATTTTGTTGCTGTATCATTTTCTGTTTTTCGATATTTGTGCACCGATAGATTGTTGATTTTAAAATATTTTGAGTTAATAGCACCTAAGCCAATGTATTATTACTTGAAAGTTTGCTATTGTGGATGGTGCAAATTAGGAAGCCCCGTTTGAGATGAATTTTGAGATTTTTGCTTATTTTTAATTATTTAAACTTTTTTCATCTTTTTGTTAAAATTTGTTATCTTTTTGGCTTATCTTAATAAGAGAATCGGCATATCAAGAAAAAAAAATTAAGAGAACTGGAAAATTAATTAATTTTATTCATCAGAAGATGAAAAAGGGTACTAAATATAAAAGATGCTCAAATATAAAATATTTTGTTTATTGACTGATTTCAACTTATTTTTGTCTTTTCTCATTTTTTTTTTATATTTTGAAAATAAAAACATTTTCTGACTCATCTTGATGTGAGAAATAAAAAAATATAATAATTTACCCAAATGATAAAAATATTTACTAAAAATAAAAATAAATAAATGAGTTAGTGATATATTATCACTAGTGGGGTTTCCATTTGAAATGAATCAACCTTGACGGTCTCCTGAGAGTTCAATATTACGAGTGCCACTCCACTCTTGTGGAATTGGCTGCACAAAAACTATCAAGAAAAGCTCAAATTCGAGAAATTGGGGGATTTCATGAATTCTGTAAAATGCCCGTCTACTGAAACTAGGTCTCGTTTGGCAACATAACTTTAAGCAAGACTTTTTTGCATAAAACCACTTTTAAGTGCTCAAAAAGTCAAAAATTAGTTTGGAAGAAGAATAGACTAATAGAGTGACTTTTAGTCAAATAGCAAAAAGCTTTGCTTAAAGTTACTATAAATTTTTAAAATTTATTTTTAAATAATTTTATATTCAATATGAATGTTGTTTAATAAATTTTGCCAAGTAAATTTTAAAAATATAATTTTTATAAAAAATAAATGTGTATAATAAAAGTTATGATATTTTTTAAAAATATAAAAAAAATTATGTAAGAAGAAAAAAAGCTAAAAGCCTTGTAAAACGAGGCTTTTTAGTTTTTTGGGTTTTAAGCAAAAAAGCAAAACGGCAAAAAAACCTGACTTTAAACGGGCTTAAAGCCGGTTTCCAAACAGGGGCCTAATTCTAAAGTTTGAAAACATTGAACACAACCACCAAAAAACACGGAGATGATGCTTTATCTATCTATCTATCTATCTATCTATCTATCTATCCATCTGACAAAGGAATTATGCACTATTATTAGATACATCTGTTACGCTATGTTAGGCGGCTAATGACAAACTGATCAATGGAAAATAAAGTAGTAGACTTACAAAGCTGAGACAGGGCAGGAGCAATTTTCATAAGGTGTACAAAGTTGTAGGCAAGTTTTCCTTATTGCATCAGACGACAATATTTATTAGCCAAATCGAGCATAGAATTAAGGAACTTAGCTTTGAGCCGAGGTGGCAGGGTTGTTACCAGGCAAAGATGCTAAAACAGGGCCAGAATCTGGGTTGCTTTGCTCTTCACCAGCGTGCCGAAGAAACTCTTCAGGAGTCATGTGGGAACTGTGGCACGCACAAACGATCTTGATTTGGGTGGTGCTGTATTTATAAGGGACACCCGAAATTGTCCTGCCATTTGGGCCCGGACCCTTTGTCGAAACCCACGGTAGATTAGGGTACGAACCACATCCCCCAAAGGTCAGGTCCGCAGCAATACCCGGCCTTATAGCTGCAAATTCAGAAGGAAAACCTTCTGCTCTTTGTTTATCAGACTCCACTTTTGCCCCGAAGATTGTGTTGCTTCCCTTCACACCATCTTCTGTCTGATAAGAACCTCCTTCGGTGGCATACTGTTTGCTATCACCTCTCGCCTGTTCTAATGCCATCCCAGCTACAACCATACAGTAGGGCAAGGAAGCTCATTTGCAAACATAGACCTCAAACTTATAAAGCAGGGCTGATATAAACAATGGTAACTTATAGCAAACATGTATTCCTTTTAGAAATCGGGATAGCTGAAAGAGATGGATCAAAATGTATCAAATGATTCAACATTGAAAATCCATCTGCACATAAATTCCTTTCTAGCCCAATAAAGTGTTTAATACATGACCATATCCGGAAAGAAGACATCACCAACCAGGGGCCGAACCAAGATTTCGATTAGGAGGGGGCCTATTTAATAGAAAGAGTTTCTTATTCAGTAATAAAATTCTTACATTTTCAACAAAAAATAGCATCTTTCTAAGTTTGATTAAAAAATATATTACAATTAAAAACTGAGTTTCTTTATTAAAAAAATCATGTTTGACAAACTATAAATAAAAAATATTAAATTTTATTTTAACTCAGACATTTACCAAAGTAAAGTCGACGCTCTTTTAGATTTCAAAAATTCTATTTCATGGATAGACTTATTTTTGAATTGTTATAACTCAAGATCCAAACATAAATAATTTTTTTATAGATAATAACCTTCAAAAAAAATGGTTTGTAACTTTATACATACAACTCTTTCTAAAAAAATATTTTAAAAAATTTCTACCAATTATGGCCCTCTCCATCATACACACAGTTCTGCCCCTGTCACCAACTACAACTCATATATGTATCAAAAGTAAAACCAAAATCTAAGGTACATAACTCTTGATCCTATCACTTCGACAAATTTATTCAAATAACCAATCCTACATCCTAGTACCTTAGTATACTAACCTGGCTGAGATGATGAATTAAGGTTTAATCAAGCGCAAACCCAAGTATTTTCTACCCAAGCTGTGTGGGGTTGGAAACCTTAACTGTGAAATTCCATAAATCTTTACCACATACAGTTATGAATATAAATATAGACAAAAGAATCATGCTTAAATTTCTAATAATAGTGATGCTATTTCCTTAAACAATAGAATACTGATAAATGCTTGGATACGATAAATCCCATCAGGATGTTTGTAGAAGCAAAACTTGTTGTAAAAGTCAATTATTGAATAGCAGAAGCCAAAAATCCCGAAACAAAGCTTCTAAAAAAATTAGCTTTTCCAGCATTGTTAAGTTGCTTTTGGTCCAAAGGCGGAAAGTAAAAGTTACGGAACATAAGCTAGCACAAATTTCAAAAAGGAAAAAAAAAACTAATAGTTCCTTTAAAAAGTTTTAACAAACAGATATTGGGAAATTAATTAGCTAAGTTCTCAGGGAAAAAAAATTAGCTAAGTTTTCAAGCACATACAAACACACACGACAAAAAAGAACATAAACTCATACTGAGGTTTAGATACTTGGTGCCCTAGTCATAATTAAATAATAAATATGTTTTGTAGAAATGACACGCGATCCTGCTCCGCTATATCGATAACTGTATTTGCAACAAAGACTACAGAACTCAGCCTTAGAGTGCTGGCAACAGGAGCAAAATGGGTAGCAGTTATATTCACGTTACGGTGCTAACTACTTTTTTGATATAAAGTATTTTTCTGATTCAAGATTGTGGGGCTTTTCTTATTAATCTCATACTTTCCCCTTAGTGTTTACAATACAAATGAAGTATGTAAGGTCATGATTGGAAAGCTTGTCAATTAAATCTCGAAAATTCTGTAAAATCTTTGACACATACCAATGTGTTTAGATATAAATAAAATATTGACTTGTTCATAACTATCAAACCACTTGAATATAATCTCTACTTGTACTTTGTAAAATTAGATAATGTGCATCGTATTTCTCATACGAAATCAAGAATATGGGAGGGTGACTGCTACGTTATATGGGGGGGTGCGGGCTGGGGGAACACGTTGCAAACCAGACCTGCCCTTAATACGTGACCTTTGAGTTTTGAACCTGACTCTCTTAGCCAAAGTCTTTGTAAGAGTTACTCCACACTATCACACCAACAGGAAAAGAAAACAAAAGAGATACGAAGAGAGAAAAAGAAAACCTTGAGAAGTCTTCAACCCATCATTTTGTTTATCTGAGTTTGACAGAATCCTACCAACATAAGATGGGTGGAGCTGTTGAGGATGAGATGCCAAACCCCGGGAGTTATCCTTGTCCAACACTGGAAGCTGGACCGGAGAATAGCCAAACATCAAAGGTAAGTTTCCAGGCATCACATTTTGGGTCCCAGGTCGCTCACTATTTGCAGCAGCCATTACATTCATCATGCCAGGTAGTGGGTAGCCTGGTGTGCTGGGCAACCCAACAGAGTTAGACTCCTTCCCAGGTAATGAATAGGGTATATTCACAATGTTCGCGGGGAAGGGGACACCATAGGGCATGTTCCCAACCTTAAATTCCTTTTCAGATGAAATGGTAAACTTGTTTTGTCCTTGCAAGTTCACCACACTAGAGTCAATAACTGTGTGAAGCTCCTTTGAGATTTCGGAAGGGCCAGCAGCCCTGAGATACTTATTTCCACCATCGTCAGGATACGAAACCAGCTTCGAGGTGGAACCATCGACTTCAGAATCTGCCACATCTTCATTTTCAGCAGTTGAGCCATCGTCTGTATTTATGGAAATGTGTGATGGTCTTGACTTGTCATGTAAATTAGTGTTATGAGATTCTCTTTCACGCTTCTTTTGATTGCTTATCTCATCAAAGAAAATTTTTCGTTTGTTACCAGCCTCCAGCCTTTTTTCCTCGTCAATTTCGGCACCCCTGTTGTCGTTTGCAACCCAGAGTCCTCTTCCACTCAAGTTTTTAGAAGCATCTGCATCAGCAGCATTGTTGGAAAAGTTATTACAAAAGCTGTCATCAGGTTTTACGGGATCATTTCTCTGAGAACCCATCCCAGATTCAAGTTTTCGAGTGCCACCTTCAAGAAAGTTTTTGAAATCATTGATCAATTTGTTGCTTCTGTCACCTTCGTCTGTTCTAGTATCCGACAAGTTCTCACTTTTATCCTTAGATTTGGTAGATGATCGACACCAAGTTGGACCCAAGCTAAGCTCAAGCCCATTCTCATCCTCCATTTTGATAGAAAAAGTATACCAATGCAGTTCTATAATAAACTCTTTGACTTTCCTTTTTGTATAACTTCCCTCCCACGATTTATGAAGCAATTATTAACTGAGTTTTAATCAACCATATTGTACAAAGCACCTGCACGAGAAAGCCGTCATACGTCAGTAAACGAGTGGGGCAATAAAGATGGTTTTGTTGTGACGACCCCAACAGATTTTGTCGTGACAGCCCCAACACGACATACATAGGGAAGAAAGCTTATTTACACCAATACGACAACTCGAATGCGACATTGGATCATCTCACAACCCAAAATAATTGTTTGCGAATTGATTGCAGAATCATTACATTTCGGTACAACAATAAGAGGTATAGAATCTTAATGTCAAATAAATACTTAAGTTTATCCCACCAAAATCAGAAAGATCACGATTTCGGCATAAATAGACCTATCCATGATGGAATTCGTGATCACTACCCAAACCACACCATAAATGTAAAACAAATAAATCATTTCTCCTAATCCCTCCAACGAATCCCCCATTAATTCCCAACTGAAGTCAGTAGTAAGCAAGATCACATCCGAAACCCAACCAGAACAGCATGCCCATAACAGAAACAAGTAAACTAAATCAATTAACTTATGAACAAAGCAATTAGAACAGAAAACAT
Organism: Heliamphora exappendiculata; assembly: GCA_034768845.1. Taxonomy (NCBI): domain Eukaryota; kingdom Viridiplantae; phylum Streptophyta; class Magnoliopsida; order Ericales; family Sarraceniaceae; genus Heliamphora; species Heliamphora exappendiculata. The sequence goes on along the minus strand of JAOTRH010000013.1, from coordinate 10,875,210 downwards.
AATTATTCAGATGCCAAATACATCTCAGGCAATCAATGATACGCAAAAACATCGGAGATCAACACCATCAAATTTTAAAGAAAACAACTACGATTTCTGCCTAGATCTCGATCCACCAAATCATGCATGCAACCCCAACAAATCAACAAAACAAATATCTAAATACTAAGCAAAATTAAAAGAAGAGACAGATGAATCAGTGAAACCCCCGACTTCATCGATCAGAAAACCATTAAAAAACAGAATTCTTAACTTTAACCAGAGAAATTCCGAAAATTTTCAGAGAAGAGATTGGGTTAGATCACGCAAAAAAATATATGAGAAATAGAGAGAATACCTGCGTGATGAGAGAGATAAAGTCCATCAAACCCTAGCTGAAGATTGAGGTTAGAGAGAGAGAGAGAGAAGAATATAGGACATCGAACCTTTTAGTTTACTATTTTCCAAGGTCACGTGGTTGTCATGTTATGTATAACTACTACTATTTTTCACGTGACGAGAAAAAAGTATTTGCTGCACGACCCACAGAGTTCGCGCCATAGCACCGCATAAGGAATAAATTATTAATATTATATTTTTTACTATATATTTTATATTTTATAAAATTAATTATTCAATAAATACATATTTTTTCATAAATTATAATTTCAAACAAAAAAATATAATTTTATAAAATATATAATTTAATTTTATATCTAATTCAATCAATTAAATATGCCCATAAAACACTAATTAATTCTACCTATATGTATGTTTTTAACTTAAAAAGCAGTTTTTAATTTGCGTTATTTAGTATGTATAAATAATATTTTTTTCTTTTCTTAGAAATAATTGCTCATATTTTAAATAATTAAATTTTTTTCGTATGAAATTATAAAAATATTCTTATTTAAAAAAAGTAAACAAGCTAAAAATATATTTAAGAAACTACAAATTAAAAGTAAGCTTGACGGCATATTAATTATTTTAAAAAAATTAGAAGTCAAAAGGGAATTTTTTAAAAATAATTTAATTTTTTATATAAAAAAGATGAAGTTTCAAAAAAATTATCTTTTTAAACATCCTAAATAAGGTCTTATTCTTTATTTATGGGACAAAAATAACTTTCAAAACTAGAAAACTATTTTTTGAAAAAATCCATTTTAAACTTATTTTCTTCAAATTTCCAATAATCAACTTTTATCATGAGTTTAACCTTAGATGAAATGAAATATAAGTAGATCCCTTTGTCTTTTCCCCTTTATTGTTATTAATTTCTTCCCAATTTGGGATAAAAAAAGGTTGGAATTTTGATTTTTCTCTATTTTTTATCTTTATATATTTTTTACCTTCTCAATTCATCTTAAATAGAGTAATTTAAAAATAAAATTAAAAATAATAAAATAAGCCAAAAAATGATGTATTGGCTTATTTCGGTTTTTTTTGGTATTATTTTCAAATTTCTTTTATTATTATTTTTCTAATTAGATGAGATAAATAAAAATATGACCAAAATACTAGAAAAGAGTCGCTAAATGCAAAAATGAGAAAGATAAAATAAGTTAATAAGGCCCTATTTGGTAATGCTTATGTTTTATATTTTCTGTTTTTGTTTTTAAATTTTTTGTAAACGGTAAACAAAAATATGTTTGGTAATTATTTTTGCTTTCAAAAAATTGTAAATAGTTTTCAAAATTTTTAAAATTTTTATAAACAAAAAAAATATATTTTCACTTGTTTTGTAAACAAGTTTTAATTGTATATTTTTTTTGCACTACTTCCAACTACTACATTCGGTCACCGTCTCCGACTACTACATTTGGCTATTCCTCCGATCATTATCTCTTGCCACCATCTTCGACCATCACTCTCCGGCCACCACCTCCGACCACTCATTCCAATCACCACCTCTGACCACCACTTTCGATCACTATTGCTACCTCTTGCTGTCATCACCGAATAACATCTTTAACCACCACCTCCGACCACCACTTTTGACTACCATTGCTACCTCTTACTGTCATCGCCGAATAACACTTTCAAGTACCACCTTCGACCACTGTATTCATTCGTAATTTCCAACTACTATTTTTCAAACATTTTATGTACCAAACATGTTTTTGTTTTGTTTTGTTTATATAAAAATAAACAAAAATATGTTTTTTTTTGTAAATAAAAAACAAAAAACTGTAAACGTTACCAAACGAGGCCTAAACAACAGAAAATGTGCTAATTTTTATTTATTTTTATTTTAGTGGATTTTTTAAATTTTTTTATGTTAAAATTGTTTTTTGTTTGTTTCGTTTATGGAGATGAACCAAGATAATTACAAAATTTGATTAAAAATATGATTTTCTTTTTTTTATTTAAAAAAAAGACTATCTAAACTAAATTTGGAACTTTCATCTTAGATATGGAAAAATTGTTTGGCAAATTTTTAGTGAGGTTTTGTAAATAGAATATACATATGAATAGCTGAAATTATTTTTATAACTAAAATGTGATTTCTTTATGTCTATAGCATTTTTATTATTATTATTTAAAACCACCCCTTGCATAAGCCACAAGTTGACATGGACACAAAAAAGGCCCACTAAGGTGGGCTCAGGCTCACCCTTTATAGGGCATTTGAAACAAGCCCAATATGATGTGAGGCCTTGCCAGTGGTTGGGCTTCAAAAAGGCTGTATTTACTTAAGCATGTGTTTAGATTGATTTTTTTTTCTACGGTTTTTTTTTGTTTTTAGTAAATTTTTTTCAGTATTAATCTAAATGAGTGTACTTTCTAGATTTTTCTCGTCATGAAAAAATAAAAAAATAAAATTTTTTTGATCAAAACCTAATTCTTTTTATATAAAACGAAAAAAGCCATATTAGCAGACTTTTTAGTTTTTTTTTTCTAATTTCTTCGTCTTTAGTGATCTTTTATCAAAATTTGTCATAACGGATATACTTTTTAGAATCCTTTCATCTCAAGAAACAAAAAAAAATACAAAAATTTAAACTAAAAGATAAAAGAAAAACAGTTCATAAAAGATGAAAAACAGTTTCGAAAAAAGCCACGTGGCTTTTTAGTTCAAGCATAGGCTAAATTCACCATTCACCACTTTAGAGAGCATTTGTCGTAACTGAAATTATGAATTTATAAATTATAATTAAAAAATATATGATTATAAATTTAAGTAAAAATTATAAATATTTGTTAAAAATTTGTCAACTTATAGTGTAAAATACTATAATTTGTGTTTGTTAATTTAAAATAAAAAATTATAAACAAAAAATTATAACACAATTATTTAGTTTATTTATTTATTTATTTAATACCTTGCTGAATTACAATATGAAAGTTGTTATACATTAAATAGTAACAAACACCTCATTTCTCGTCAAACTCAACAAGTAGAGTTTCAAAAAAAAAAGAAAAAAACAAGACGTCTCTTGGCAAAGAAATAATAGTCCAGATAAATTAATTTCCCTTTTAGCTTAAAGTTATATTTATAGTTCATCAAACGAATTTTTTATTTATTTAATTTAAAATAAATTTAACATAAAAATTTAATTTAAAACTAAATTATCAAATAAAACCTAAATAAAAAAAGAGTGAAATACACGGTAAATTTGGACATTGAGTTGCAACTTGCAAAGATATAAAACAATATTAATCCAACAAGTCACTGGTCAGAAATAATCAGTGAGCTGACCCAAAAAGTCTAATTA
>JAOTRH010000013.1:10853925-10871415 GCA_034768845.1 Heliamphora exappendiculata | reverse complement strand
GGCCAATCCAATTGTAATTGAATCTGCTATTGAAATCTGAATTTCAATGGCCAATGAAATTCACAGATTCCAACAGATTATACATGTTACAAAACTCTCAGACCATTGACTTATTCAGAAGATTCAAATAGACGCTTTTTCGAATATAAATCAACGATACAAATAACCAACTCGAACCCAATAACAAAACTCTCGACTGTTAAAATTCTCAATCTTCACCACAAACAATATTTGGCACTTGAATAAGACTAAAACAACCGTTTTTACGCTCAAATAATGCAAAACTTAATTTTAGAAGCTGAATTGATTAAATCTAATATCGTGATTGAATTCGAAACAGCCAAAATGGTAAAAACAAATCTAAACCTACAAAGAAATAATGCTAAAAAACATGTTAAATTAGTCCCAAAAAATAAAATAGAACCGAGGTAGCAAAGTGCAAACAAGCGGCTCTTGGTTGTAGAGGCGCTGGGCAAACTGGGATAACAAATCTGGAGGACTAAGTTTAGGACGTGTTTGGTGTATTCAAAGTGCGAGCAAAGACTTAAACAGCGTTTGATGGTGCATTCGAACTCCGTCTTTGACGTATAATATACCGTTAGAATCGTCTCGATGAGACGAAACTTCTTATATATTCAAAAATAATTTTTGACCACTTTTAATTCCGAACAGAGAACAAAAACAGTTTTAACCAAAGCTCTGATATCACTTGTTGTGCAAGAAAGGCTCAGAATAATCAGAAACAAACCAAAAAGAGATAAATTTTATGTGATTTGACAATTTTCCTACGTCCACATGTGACAAAATTCAATATATGGAGAAGATATTACAAATCACTCGACTCTTACAAATTCTTTCTCTCAAACAAAATTTGTATACAAATAATCTGAGATTACATTCATATTTATAGGAGAGAAAAGAGATATAATCTAATCAAACTTGTACTAATCGAGTTCAAAACTAATTAAACAACTGCAAATTCACATTCTTCATAACTCTTCAGATTTAGTAACTATGTAGATTAGAAATCTATCCCAACTTAAATAGGATTTGAGTCAAAATTTTCAACACATAACTATATTAATTGTTCCCCTTTTTCATTGGAGCTTTCTTCACCAGCGACTTGATACTCTTCGGGTTCTTCACCGCAACTCTCGATGCCTTCTTTGTCTTTTACTGTCGCTGGCGTCGGCACATTTTTCTTCCCATGCAACATCACCGTTATGGTTTTTGCAACCATCTCTCAAATTGTCGAGAATAGTCGATCTGCCAACGAATGATCCAAGACCAAGAGTAGTACTCCAAAATAAATCGTCTTGGTGCCAATTGAGCATGAATATGATGAAGTAGTGAAACAAGCTACTGTAAGGTAATTGTTAACTAGAAAGTCACCATGGAAGAAATTAATGTCGATTAGGAAGCTTGTGTTTGGTCTAACTTTTTTTATAAATTTTTTGGCTTTTGAATCTTTGACTTTTTTAATAAAAAAACATATGTAAGTGATGTGACAAAAGCCAATTAATTACAATAGAATACCAAATAAATGAAATTTTTAATAGACTTTTAAGTAAAAAGCCTTAAAAAAACCCAAGCTAAACATAGGTTGAGACATTGTACTGTAAAATGAGGCATTTGTAAAATATGTCATTCCCTAACAAAACATTGTCTCATTTCCTGTAAAAATGATTCATTTGTTCCAACAGCATAAAAAAAAACTAAAATGAGATAATTTGTTAACAGAAAAAGGAGACAAAATTTTGGTAAAGAAATGAGGCATTTTATAATGTCTCATTTTATGTAAATGAGAAATTTCTTAAACAAATGAGATATTTCAAGATTACAGCCCTGTTTGGGCTAAATGTCACGAATTTTGCTTATTTATGCTTTTTTTGAAGTTTTTTCATTTTTTGGCTATTTTATTTATTTATTTTTTCGAATCGTATTATCGAGATGAGCCGAAAAAATAAAAAATTTTGTTCAAAAGATGAAAAAATTCCACTAAAAATAAAAATAAGCAACATAAATTTTGGCTTATTGGCTTATTTTAGCTTATTTTAGTTTTTTCTGTATTTTTTTTATATTTTGATAAAAAAATTTACTTTTTCAGCTCGTCTCGATAAGAGGAGCCTAAAACATAATAATTTGACTAAATAATAAAAAAATTTCATTAAAGACGAAAATAAGCAACATCAAATAAGCAAATATGCAATTATCCCATTCAGGGTACATAAAGAGAACTCGATCTCATTTATTCTTTTAATAATATATATTGTCTTATTTTATTAACATAGATTTGAATTATTTAACAAATAATGACTTATTCATGCATGGAATGAATCAAATTGAATGTAGCATTTGTTTTAATAATATGTTTCATCTGATAAAAAATAGGATATTGTGAAATATCTTATTTCTCTACCAAAGTAATATTTTTCGATCTCTATATAAAAAAAGGCTTATTATTTTCAACGCATCTTTCCTCATCTTATTAAGCTCTTCTCCTTTTTTCTTCTTTGCTTCCAATTGCTAGAGCGCCTCTGTAAGCTAATTATTGAGTTCGTGGACGACGGCGTTGCAGTGAGTTTCCACTAGTTGGAGGGCGGTGCTCGAATTCAATGGCGGTGAAGAGTTGCAGGAGAGGAAGTGATCGACGCTCATGTTGATGCAAGGGTAGCCGAGCAAGAATGCTTTTTTTTTTTTCTGGTGAGAATATGACGGTTGCGATCTTGGCACCGTAGAGTATGCAATGCTCGCTCGTCTTATTGAAGATGCAAGAACTTCAAGAACAAAGAAGCGATCGATTTGGATTGTTCTCTCGCTCTTCGTCGTCTCTGTTTGCAATTTTAGTCGTCTCTACCTTTGTTTTGCTCTTTGCCATCTCTCTCTCTCTCTACAATTTTGCTTCGCTTCGCAATTTTGATTACGTCGTCATTGCCGAAAGTTTTATGTATAGAAAGAGGTATATTTATCAAAAATAATAATAAATTTAAAAAATAAAATGTTATATAATAATCAAAAAGTGGTCATGTCTTATTCCTAAACAAGTCCATTAAATAGAAGTCTAAATTAATTTTTTTAAATTTAACTTGAAATTGAATCAAACCAATCATAAATACCCTTAATAATTATAGTATTTTCAACATAAGAATTCTGAGCCAGGGGGCTCTAAATGTTAGGCAAAGAGGCTTTGTATTTATGGGCTCTGGGACTCATGTTTGGAACATGTAAACAACTTCCTTGGAATTATAGCCCCATGTTTGTAATAGGTAAAGAATCTCATATTTCCAATATGTAAATACGCGCGCCGAGGAAAAAACATCAGAAGAGGAAAAGCTAATAAGAATACACGTTACAAATAAGAATGACAATCTTATCCCTTTCGTCCCGTCCCCGTTTTTTCGGCCTCCTTTTGTGCAGTTTTTTTTTTATTTTTTATTTTTGTATCCATTAGGTAATAGGTAAGGGTGATATTTGCAATTTTTGTCCCATTTTTTCGGGTTCTGTTTATGATTAAATAAATTAAATATATTTAATATATAAATATGTATATAAATTTTATTTTTTAACATTATAATAGAATTAAAATACAAAAATATTATACTTATTTTTAAGTTTTTACTTGTATTTCTTATTTTTCTTTATTTTTAATTCTAATCAATGATCAATACTATTATTTTAATATCTTATTATGTCATTATTGTTAGTATTAATCTATTTTAAAGTGAAAAATATATTTTTATTTACGTTCCCGCCCCGTTATTTTTTTGATTATTTTTTTCTAATCTCGCACTGCTAATAAATAGGGCGAATGTGGAGAACACACCCCCGCCCCAAATCGGCCCCAATGCCATCCCTAATTACAAACATACGAGCAACGAATCAATTCTATGCACAACTACGAAAAATAGTTTTATTATAAAAATATTTTTATTAAAAAATATTTATTTATGTGTTTGATTATTAAAAATAATAGTACTAGTAGATGTGGTAGTGTTAGAATTGATGACAATGGTGGTGGTAAGGCAGTGGCCCCCAAATTCTCGGCACCTTGGGATCTAAGACCTTGAAACCCCTGGAATATTGGAAATCCGTGACTCCAGAATCCCAAACTTTAGGATTCTTGTGACCCATGACCCTGGAACCTTAAGACCCCAAGACTACTAGAACCCCCGGATCCTAAAGCCCCGAATCGCGGAACCCCGGGATTTTAGACACTTGCATCCTCGGGACTTCGAATTATTGGGATCCGAAGGACCCAGGAACCTAGACTCTCAAGCCCCTGAACTTTCTAAATCCTAGACTCGTTGTGCTAGTGGTAGAATGATATTATTGGCGGTGGTGACAGTGGTACGATGGTAAATGTAGAAAATGTTTACTTCATAAAAAAAATAGAAAACGTTTTTCACTAAAATTAATTTATTTTCTGTTAACTTGAAAAATATTTTCTGTTGATTTTTAATTTTTAATGAAACAAACGGAGCCTTAAAGTAGTTAAACTTTACAATCATTTTTATCTTAATCAATTATTTGATCCATCCTGTACAAATTTAAAAAAAAATTCAATAAATAATTTAAAAAGAAAAACATACAATAAATAACTCTGTAGTATCTATCTATGTAGTTACAAATAACAAAGTTGATAAATATCATCATTAATATACACAAAAAAATATGACCTAAATATGTTTAGGATAACACTCATTTTATTAAATCAAAGTCGAAGTGTTTACATTTCTAAAAATTAAAAACTCAATAAATCAATTTATTACCTCTGGACTTAATTATTCAGTAAATTATTCAATAACTAAACCGACTATTAACTAAAAAACACGCTAGCTATTAATGTTTTGGAACAAACGCGAATATTGAAAACATAATTATTAAACATTCATGTTCGAAAAATAGAAACCAAATGCTTGTTTACAGTGTTAAAAAAGGCTTTTAACTTGTCCATTAGAAATATATTTAAAATTTATCAAGATAATACTATATGAAGATAAATTTTACAGCGAGTTTGAAAGGAGAATGAGAGTGTTTGGCAAAATTTCATGCTATAATTTTTAATTTAATATTATTAATTTTAATTATAAGTTATAATCTATTTTAAATACCTAAAACTTATGTTACAAATTACAATTACTTTTTCTTCTATTTTAGCTACAAGCTACTATTTTTACCAAACACTCACAACTTATGCTATAAGGTACAATATATAAGTTACTGGTTTTAGCAATGATAAACACCACAAATAATTTAGACCAATCAAATTTAAACACGTAACCATTTTATTTAAAAAATATTATTATAATAATATTGAAATTTGATAAGAAAAACTCTATGTACCTCGAAAAAGTACCTAAAATTTACTCTAAAAGTGATTTGTAAGGTGGAGATTCGTATTTAATAGAATGCGGAATATATTCCAAGTGAGTCTTAACTATTTACTTTAAATTCTAAATTTTGAATATTTTTTTTGAATTCATAGTATTGCTGATACGATAACTTTTAATATTTATTAAGAGAAGAGAAGAGAAGATGTTAACTTATCCATTAGAAATATATGTAAAATCTCATCAAGATAATATCATATCAGGATAAATTTTAAAGTGAGTTTGAAATATGTAACTATTTATATTGAAAAACTATCATTATAACAATGTTAGAATAAGATAAGATTACTACATATTTTTTAGGATGAGATTACATCAAGATAAACCAATGTAATTAAAAAGAACATGTTAACTGATCCATTAGGAATATATTTAAAATTTTACCAAGATACTATTATATATATTAGAATAAATTTCATAATGAGTTTCAATGAATAATAATTTAGACCAATTAAATTTGAAAACGTAATAATTTATATATAAAAGTTATATCATTCGAACAATATTACAATATAATAAATTACTATGTTTATTAATTAAGATAATATTACCTCAGAAAAAACCAATCAAGTAATTTTAATTTTATTAGAAATACATTTTAAAATTTGTTAGGATAAAATTTTATGGAAACAGGATCCAAAATTAAAAATAAGTTACGTCAGGAGCAATTTTAAAAAGAGTTTAAAAAGATAATAATTAGATTTATTAGAAATAAGTCTTAAAATTTATTAGGATAAAGATTATAAAAGGATAAACTTTAAAGTCTGTCAAGATAATAATGTATCAGGATAAGTTTCCTAATTTAAAATGATAATACTTTATCTAATTAAATTGTAACACTTAATACATTAGGAATAAACATAAGAATCTTTTAAGATAAAACTCTATCAATATAAATATCAAAGTTTATTAGAATACTAATATATCAAAACAAATATCAAAATCTGAAAGGATAACAAGAAATTTGATTTATCAAATTGTAAAACGTAATATTAAAAATTTAAAATATCAAGAAATTTGAAAAAATTAGAATGGAACTTTGAACTTTAAAAACCAACATCATTTTATTTTATATAATAATATAAATACATATTGATTTATGTTAAATTTATAGTAAATCAACGGTGCGAATAGTCTAACCAAAAAGAGCGGGAAACATATAAGCTCCTAATTTAATTGAGAATGTACATGGGATGAGACAAATTTAAGGTTATGTTTGTTTTGAGAAAAAACAAGTGTGAATGGATTAATGGTTTGGAATAAATTTTTATTTCATGTTTGTTTGTATTTTTTGTGTTCAGAATAATTGTCGAATAAAAAAAAAAATATTCGTACAAATAATAGATGAACAACCGTGCACAGATTAACTCACAAAAATTAAAACTCTAAGTAGTCAAAATTTTTATGTCATTGGTTGTTTATCCATGCAACACAGCAATTGTCAAAATGGAGGGTGGAGTAGAGAGAAAAGAGAAATAATATAATTATTATTCAATTCTAAGACTATTAGTGATAAAAAATTTAATTACTCTTAATCATATTTTCTAATGCAAACATGGCAAATAAATACTTAGTCCATGTTTGACTTCTCTTAAAAGTTAATTTTTTTTTTATTAAAATCAACTTTTAAGATGCCACAGCTCTTAAAAGTCATTAACTTTTTTTTTATTTTGCTTTTTCTTTAAATACCATATCTTTTTCATCGGTGAAATACTATAACACCATTAATTAAAAAAAAAATCAACCCTTAGTCTTTTTATGAAAAACTAAATTGTGTCAATATTTTAAATATTATAAATTAAAAATAAATAGTAAAAAAAAATTTAAAAGTACTATAAAAAATTATTTCAAACAACCCAATTTATTCTTTTTGTCTTTAAAAAAACTAAGGGCCTATTTAGAATGTCTACATAGGCCTATTTGATTTTTAAAAGGTTTAACGTTTTTAGAAAAAAAAAAAGAGAAAAAAAAAAGGTTATATTGTTTGAGATAATTTTTTGTAATAATTTTTTATTTTTTTACTTTTTATTAGAATGTCTAAAATATTATTAATTTTAGTTTTTAAGTTGTAATTTTTGAAATATTAGCATGATTTTTTTATTTTCGTGAATAGAGTTGATTTTTTTAAGTAATAATATTATAGTAATTTTATTTGAAAAAAGTTAAGGTGTTTGAGATATGTATTATTTTTTTTTTTGAATTAAAAAATAAAAATCTTATTTAGTTTTTTTAAAAACCAAACCGTACAGTTTAAAAGCTATTCTTTTTTATAAAAAAAAACAGTTTAAAAATTAGCCCAAATAAACTAAGTCGTTTAAGAATTAAGCTTTTTAAACATCACGACGATATTATCGTAGCAAGATAAAACAGACTCCCGGTTTTAGGACTCGTTGACCGATCCTTAATCCATTTAAAAGGGCTTGGATTACTGATTCAATCTTATCCCCCAAAACCCCCAAAACCAATTGAACATAATCCCACCCGAAAATCCGTATTCATATAGCTATATATAGATATATGAATATCTGTATAATCAGAACTCGACTGATTTCTTATTGATCCCATGTAAAGATAATACGTTGTTGTGAGGGAACGACAGAGGGAGATTCATTTGAAGAAGCTGGACAACAATGGCAGGCGCAGCATTTGGTGACGCGGGAGGTGGGAAAAGGGCTCATCTCTACGAGTACAAGATCACCGGATATTTCATTTTCGCTTGCATTGTTGCAGCATTAGGAGGATCTCTCTTTGGCTATGATCTTGGAGTTTCTGGTGAGTTTTCTTTTTTTAATTATGATAAGCCATTTTTCTGATTTGCATACTTTGTTTTTATGATTTAAAACGTAGTCGGCGATCCAGAAACTATCCAGAAAAAGAAAAAACAATCTTACGAAGTATAAAAAACTTGAATTGTAAGGCGTGAATATAAAAGTATATCTGAACCGTTTATTTTGAATTGGAGGTATTTTTCTGATTCTGTTTTCTGGGTCTACATATATATATGTATGTATACGTAGATAGATACATCAACAGAAATTGCAGTAATAGATTAATACCAATAATGGGTTTAATGAGAATTTGCATTTTGATTTGAGAAGAAGGGGTTTAATGAGTTTAATGAGTTTTTTTTTTTTTTTTTGTCTTGATGCATGCACCATAAGAGATGTTTAGCCTTTTGCCTTATTTGCATACTTTGTTTTTGTGATTTAAAACGTAGTCGGCGATCCAGAAACTATCCAGAAAAACAAAACAATCGTTGAAAGTAATAAGAATGTGAATTTAACTTTGTGTATTTTGGATCACACTTAAAGATATTAAGAATGTGAATTGTAAGGGGTTTTGTAACACTCCGTCCCATATCGGTAGTAGATAAATATAAGTTTGGTATATATTAAAACTTATGGCTTATTATTAATAATTTGACTTAATTATTTTAAACAACATTATCAGTTTTTTTATTCAAGTTATTAGATCAAATGTCTATTTAAGTTATTATAAATAATATCAAAACTAAATTTAATTTTCAATAGAGTTTTGTGACCGAATGAATATGGAAGTAAAAACTCTAAAGATGGATAAAAGCCCTATTGTATACATTTTCATATTTCTTTGGAGATATATTGAATTTCAGAAAATTGGGGATATCAGAAAAGACTTCCTATTCAGAGCCATCCAATTTTGACTAGAAAGCACATTCTTTGATTTTTTGCTGCAACAAGACAAATTGAAATTATGTTCTCATGATTTGCTTGCCAGTTGGGTCCCTTTTCCCATTTGGTTTGATAATAATAGATCTAAGAGCCCAGCCTGTTTGTTTGGGGTATATAAAGATGAGATGTTAACCTTTCACCTAATACAACTGTCTTAACATGAGGGTTCAAATGTTTTTTTTTTCTCCCACTTTTTCTTGTATCTCATGCTTGTTTTTTTTACTGTGCTTGTATATGACATCTACTAGGATATTATATTGTTTCAAATGGTGGGATACGTAATATCACGTTGCTCATAGTATTACATATCCCCAGAAACTTCACAATGGAGACTTTGATTGACAATTTTGTTTTTTTGTTTTTTTGTTTTTTTGGATTAAAAACGATGTTTATTTGACAAAATAAAAAATAAAAAAATCAAAAAGTAAAAAAAATTAAAAAATTAAAAAATTAAATCAAAACATAAACTCTCATAATATTCTATTTAAACTTCTACTATATTTAAAATACAATAATACCTTTATTCATAAATTATTTATTACTACTACCAACTACATATAGTTGTTAATATCAAATATATAGAAGGGTAAAATTTTCTACTTACAAAAAAGTAAAAAAGTTAGCTTTTAAATTACTTTTAAATTACTTGCTAATTGGGAAATATGTAATGCGTTTTTTTATTTTTTATTTTGTAAATTTGTGTCTAAACCAATTTTAGTGTGTATGTAGAATCACCCTGGAATCAAACAAGTAAAAGGAAGTGATTCAGAATATCCAAAATAATTACACATTTCTATAGAAGAGAAGAAAAATCAGTGCCTGCAATGTCGCTTGCGAATCTTTTCTTTTTCTTCATGAAAGCATGGTTTTTCATACTTGCACATAATTGAAAAGCAGTGACTGAACTGAACTGAACCTTCCCGTGTTGACTTACAGGGGGGGTGACTTCCATGGATGATTTCTTGAAGGAATTCTTCCCAAAAGTATACGCAAGGAAACAAGCGCATCTCAAAGAGACCGATTACTGTAAATACGACAACCAAATCCTCACGCTTTTCACATCCTCTCTGTACTTTGCGGCCCTTGTCTCGACTTTTGCGGCTTCAAAAGTAACCAGAAATAAAGGAAGGCGAGCTAGTATCCTTGTAGGATCAGTTAGTTTCTTCTTAGGAGGAGTTGTCAATGCCGCTGCGAAGAACATTGCAATGCTGATCATCGGAAGAATATTTCTCGGTTTTGGCATTGGATTTGGAAACCAAGTAAGCCCATTGTTCCCATTCAGAATCTCTTTGTCTCTATTTGCTTCTTCCTGATATTCATCTCTGCTTTCTTGTTTCTTGTGCTGCAGGCAGTTCCATTGTATCTTTCAGAAATGGCACCGGCAAAAATCCGAGGAGCAATTAATCAACTGTTTCAACTAACTACCTGTCTTGGGATTGTTGTAGCAAACTTCATTAACTATGGGACAGCAGAAATCCATCCTTGGGGATGGAGATTGTCCCTCGGTTTAGCCACAGTCCCGGCAACACTTATGTTTGTTGGGGGGCTTTTCCTCCCGGAGACCCCTAATAGTCTTGTGGAACAGGGCAGGTTAGAAGAAGGCAGACAAGTGCTGGAAAAAGTAAGAGGCACCAAGAATGTCGATGCAGAATTTGCCGATCTTATTGATGCAAGCAATGCAGCACGGGCCATCAAACACCCGTTCAGGAACCTCTTCAAGCGAAAGAATCGCCCACAATTGATAATTGGAGCCCTGGGAATTCCGGCTTTCCAACAGCTCACCGGCAATAACTCCATACTCTTCTATGCCCCGGTTATATTCCAGAGTTTGGGATTCGGTGGAGGAGCATCTCTCTATTCATCTACCATCACAAGTGTGGCACTCGTTGTGGCTGCATTGATATCAATGGCCTTAGTTGACAAGTTTGGTAGACGAGCTTTCTTTTTGGAAGCTAGTGCCGAGATGATAATCTGCAATGTAATATTCTACCCACATTTACAAACTGAAATGAAATGTTTAACTGGTTTGAATACTTATTTTGACCGTTTGATCTGCAGGTGGCTGTTGCCATTACTTTGGCTCTGAAATTTGGGGAAGGAGTCGTGCTTCCAAAAGGGATTGGCATCTTCCTAGTGGTTGTGATTTGCACGTTCGTGTTGGCTTATGGAAGGTCATGGGGTCCTCTAGGATGGTTAGTTCCAAGTGAGCTTTTTCCCTTGGAGACAAGGTCAGCTGGGCAGAGTATGGTGGTTTGTGTCAATATGATCTTCACAGCTATCATTGCGCAGAGTTTCCTCGCGTGTCTCTGCCACCTCAAATATGGTATCTTCTTGCTGTTCGCGGGTTTGATTGTGATCATGGCCAGCTTCATCTTCTTCCTCTTGCCAGAAACGAAGCAAGTTCCGATAGAGGAGATACATTTCTTGTTTGAAAATCACTGGTTCTGGAAAAACTACGCTGTTGCTGAGGATGACGAGAAGCCCGAGCAGCAAGCCTGAGATCCCAATCAGAGGCACAAAACAAAATGGGGATTCACCCGCAATAATATCTATTTAGGTGTAGACATCTCGGTAGATATATTCATTTTAAGGCATATTTAGCTAATCATACACTTGTTTTATGTTTAGAGAAAATGTGGATTCTCATTGTGGAATTGTTTTTGGATATTTAAAAAAATTAAGAATGTGCAGAAATTGTTAATAACATTGTGGCCTTTTTTTCCCTTTTTCTTTACTGATGACCAATAACTCGGTCTAACAAGACCATTCAATCCACCAGTGTAAACTCGGGTTCAAAAATACACGTGAATTGATGATGGAGACTTAGACAGGAATGCCAAGGGTAACGGTTGGCTAGAAGGAACAAAATAGATCCAGATTTCAATATATGCAGAGCGCTTCTACATACACACTTTTCCCCCTGAGTATACCCACCAGTATAAATAATTATTTATGCAACTTGTACATGCAGGTGTCTTGCCCGCTTGGTGGGTGTTCTTAGAAAAAAATGAGTGCATTTAGAAGCTCTCATATACGCGTTGTCCTTTTTCATGTCTATGAAATATGCCTAGCTTTTAAGTGGCTACCACCAGTAGAAACAAAAGTAGGTTCAAGAAAATATGGCCATATTGCAACAAAAGGATAATAGAAATACCTAAACATTAATAGGATGCAGTGCCTGTACATATACAAGAGAAATCAGAAGCTCCAAGTATGACAGTCAACCTACACAAAGCATTAAGCTAGTAGCTTAGCAAGTTCATCTACTCTCAGGCTCCCCTGTGGAACCACATTTAGATAATCCTCTTCCATATCGTTCATTCTTTGATTCGTATAACTCTTCGGCCTCTTCCACTCTCTTCTTCCCTTATCTGAACCAATGGCAGCTCCTTTAACCTCCTCCAAATCTTCAGTTTTTTCCTCCACGAGCTTCTGGACTGCCACCCTCCTAGGTCGGTGCCTAAAGATAGGACCAGGAGGAGCAGACTGGGCAAGAGCAACTGCTCTCTTGTAAACAATATCGGCATCCAGACTAGAATCATCCATAGCAACTGCAGTCCCACTCTCAATAGCTTCCTTCCAGAGGGCATGAACTCCCTCTGTCCAAGGTGAACTCAACCTTGTCGGGTCATTGAGATTTTGCAATGTTTCTAATGTATCTTGCAGCTCGCTAAAAGTTGGAGGAATCACAGGCAAAGGTATTTGTCGATTTCCAGTGCTGCTAATGCTTTCAAGGCAGAAGTCATATCCCACTGACATGGCGGTTGCCTCATCGTGATTAGAGCCTGTAGTATGCGGTACGATTTTGCTTCCATGACTTTCAGTTGAAGGTTCAGAATCATCGTCACCCAAGCCAACAAATGTGAATGGGGTTTTAGTGCCGTTCCTCATGTTTGAAGCTGAACCAGAAACTAGAGATGTCGTATCTTTCACTTTAGGTAAACGATCCTCGGTCAATGTGCTTGCACCCTCGCCTCCCACTACCCCCACATCATCACCACACATGGGAGACGTGCTTGTGCTGAGTGTACCGGGAGTAGTGTTCTCTTCTGGATTTGGAATAGATGATGCAGTTCCTGCTTGGCCTTCTACATGTGGTTCAGTGGAAATTGAACCATCAGCGTCTGAATTTTTAGCCTCGGAATCATCTACCAGTTTTGGGAGGGACGACTTCCAATCTCTTCCTCTCCACATGAGAATGTGTTCGCACTCAAATGAGATTAGCAAACATGGAACAAGATCCTGGAAGTAAGAAAGCAGTTAATATAAACATGATGATGTGATGAATAAATTCTAAAAACTACGACTTCACCAGACCTTGAGTTTGGCACCTATTTTACGGTAGTCACTTCCATTCATTCCTTCGCAATTAATACGCACCAACTCACATGCTTCAAATGCCTCTCTGACATTTTTCACGAGGTCACAATAAACACCATTTTTCCCTATAACAATACATGCAGAAATCCGAACTATTAGTATGACAGTATGTGTCTGAGAAATCTCATAATTTTTCTCTCTTCATGTGCATGAACTTAGAGGAGTAGAGACTTAAAAGGAGTGGAAGCATACCAAGTTTGCATATTGGTATTAGTTTGCGCCCCTTCTTGCGCATCTCACTTGCTTCTTCCAATGTCAGTCCCTCTGGGGCCCTCTGAATCAACCTTGGATAAACGGGGGTAACTGGTTTCCACAGCATAAGAGGAAATTGTGGCCGAGTTTTATGGTTGTAATTTCTACCACGAAACAGGTATATCACCCCTCCTCTACTATATATGATTTTCCCACCCGTTTTCTCCTGCACGAATTTTTTTGCGTAAGACTGAGTTCTGTGACGGAAAAAAAATGTTGATAAATTTGTTTCATGAATGATTACTTCTCCAAAATTAGAATCCCAGAACCAAACAGATTGGAGAGGCTAACCTCTAACTGTTGGCGGACATTGTCCATGTCAACTGTACAGACCCCTTTGCATTTTATCTTGCACACCCTCCTTCGCTTCCAAAGAGCGTGGATATTATCCAACATGTTGTGTGTCAAACCATCTCTTCCTAAAATGTGAACCATTATTGCATGTGAAAAGAAAATAAAATTTCTCCTCTACTACCCAATAAGTTCAATAAAAGAAGACATTAGATCCGCAATCCATAGGTACTACCCATTATCTTCAAGTGCAAACAAAAGATTTTTGGAAACAAAATCCCTAATACCATATTTTACCCTGATAACATATTATAATTTGTAAAATTGACATTGATTACTAATTAAAGTGGCTGAAAAAGTCATCTGTTTCTAAGATGAAGTATCAGAAAATCAAAGAGTAACACACTCAAATTGTACAATTCACAGAGATTATTCGTTGCATTAGAGGAAAATGAGATTCAAATAATAGCAGAATCAATGTTCTACCGCAAACCCATTTTCGAATTATACATTTTTTTGGGGTAACTAAGAGTTTATATTTATACTAAAAAATCTATAAAAAGTCTATGCCTCAGGACAAAACAAAAGAACCACATCGCCTATAAAAAAAACACCATTCAACCCAAGAGGCTAGGAGAGTAGAGCAAAAACTAACCACTTCAAATCTTAATGCATTAGACTCGATTTAGAGGTCAGATTTCTCACTCAGAAGCCTAAGGTTTTCAATTTTCTCAAGTAGCTTCTTGTTTGCATCTCTTAAAGATGGATTCTCCCGAGGATTTTCAAATTATACTTTAGACTCATCGTGGTCTTCCCAAACCCACATAGAACTCCGTGCACTGGCTGCGCATCTTGTAAGCCCACAAACACAAGGCTACAACACTATCAAGAATATATTTACACCCACTAGATTAGTGAATTAGAGCATACCCATATTCAATTGCCTGCTCGATTTCATGCTCCCCTTCACCAAATCCTCAATTTCCTCCTTCGTCAGTGGCTCCCCCAATATCTCCTCCCTCGACTTCACGTACTTGGGACCCGACCCCGGCAAGAACGGTCCCGGCGCCTGCACCGGCTTGACCCCCTTCTTGTGCGGCGGCGGCAGCCGAAAGGAATCAAATTCCAGCTTCTTCTTGCCTGGCGGCAGCGGTTTCCGCCCTGTCCATGGCCGCGGCATCGTGCTCGGCCCGAAAGGCGCAACCAGCGGCTCACGCATTTTTAAAGGCTTCTCCTTCGGTGTCTCGGTGTAACTATACTGAAATGCAAACGGAGCATCTGGAAGAACATACGAAACGCCTTCCTCGGTGACTTTCACGTCCACTTCAGCCTTTTCGGCGTCGGTCGGAACATTCACAACCCTCGAGAAACGGCGAAACGCCGGGTGGGTTTGTCTGGTGTTTCTAGGGTTTTTGGAATACTTTGAAGATTTTCCTGGAATCGAAGGGCGAGAAGGCGCCGATGGTGTTCCGGTAGACCTGAAGGTTTCATTGGTGGAGGTGGTGGTGCCGGTGCCGGCGCCGGCGGAGGTGGTGGTGGTGGCATTGTCGTGAATATTGGCGATTTTGTGCGCGGAGTTGAAGCGCTTGAGGAGGCGGAGCTCGTCTTCGATTTCCTTCTGGGTGCGCTCGTGGCGGATGAACTTCTCGGCATTGGTGTTGTTCCACCGGGAGAAGCGGACTTCGGTGGCGGGGCGGTGGTGGGTGGTGTTCGGTGGCGCAAAAATTGGGAATTGAATAAGGGATCTCAACGCCATTTACTTTGATTACTTATAAAATTGTATTCGACTGAAATTGATGCGAAAAGAGACTAAAATGGATGTCAACAAAGTATGAAAAATTAGGGTTTTAGGAATTCTGGAGCGATTACTCCCGAAGAGGATAACGTTACTGGTATAAACAAGTCGAGAGTGACGGTTGAAAAACCAAGCAGAAAAACCCTGGTAAGACAGCAAATATTTCAAATATCGAGGGTAGTTTGAAAACAAACTACTGTACAGTCAAATATCTGTTAGGAACGTCGTCGTCTAGTTCCCATGTCGACAACTTCTCGCGCGTGCGTTTATATTCTTGCCCACCTTTGTCTTGTTTATTACAAAAAGCACCCTGTAAAAAGAGGCTTTTCCTTCTCATTAGAATTTAGATAGATATTTTAGTCCGTGCTTGTTTAAGAGATTTTTTTCCTTATTTTTTTATATTTCAGTTTAAATATTTTATTTTATTTTTAATTTCAGAAGAATTTAAAAGTGTCTACGGAGACTAAAATGTGAAAAAATAATTCCTAACCCAAAAGATATTACAAGAAAGAATAAAAAGCTTATTAAGTCGATTTTTTTTTAGCTTATCTGATTTCTTATTTTTTAGTTAATTTTCTCTTTACTTTTTTAAAAAATAAACCAAACAAAATTTAATTAAAGAAGCTGCTGCTATGCAATTCTTTTGGCTTGAGCTCTTCAGTCACTGAACTGGGTCTTCGTTTTTCACCCTTTTCAGAGAGGTCTCCTTGAGCCAGGGACTGGATTTCCTATTCTGCTTCTCAGGTAACATTTGCTCTCGCTGTTACGAATTTGTGCATTCTTTCAATCGATGAGTCTTTCTTTACCTAATTTCCCGGGAATGTTCTGCTTTTCTGACCTCGTTTTCCCACGAACCAAACACCAGAACAGCTTTAGAAAATATACGCATTTATTGGAATTTCATGGGTTCATATGTTCCACTAGTCTTCGGTGTCTGAGGAAATGCTACATGATTGTTCTTTACTGAATTCGGAGCCACTTCTGTATTTTATAGTTGTGTAGAGAGGCCATTGGGATTTTTCCACTGAAGTTTCTCAGCAATTTTCCTTCTGTAATGAACCAACTGGAAACCAAACAATTGCATCATTCAATTTTCTATAGTTGTGTCTTTTGATTTAGCTTCATAAGGTTAGCTTTTAAATGCCAAACTGAATATAGGATTTTCAGAAAGTAGACCCAAATGGGTATCCATGAATTTCATTTAGTGGTGTGATTCAGCAAGTATCGTCAATGCCATTACGTTATATTTTTAGTTTTACAAAACGCATCAAAAACAACTTTAACATGATACACCGTAATTACAACGCAATAACTGATAAAAGTAATTCAAACTTGTCAAACTAATTGTTATTCCCTTCAACAGAAGCCAAGCAAAAGTCACACTTTTACAGTTTTTCAAGAGGGGTTTTGATTTTTTTGTAAACACTGCATGGTAGCCTCATTATTTATGTTATCAAACGCATCTTCACATGGAAAAAGAAAAGCATCATGTTCTAGAGCCTCGTGCATTGGGATGTCCTTTTAAACAATCCCTTCATGTTTCTTTTTCCTAGCAATTTCTAGGGTGTTGATTTCTTTTTGCCTAATAGTACTTGTTGGAATCTGTGAATTTCATTGGCCATTGAAATCTAGATTTCAATAGCAGATTCAATTACAATTGAATTGGCCATTC